>CAUYRH010089255.1:0-30345 GCA_963574655.1 Perodicticus potto | reverse complement strand
ACACATCACAAAATATCTACACTTTTCAGTAATTACAATTGATGTAAGGAATTTTAATTTCATTTAACTTTTCAGAAGTTAAAGGTTCTAAATATATTTTTAGTATTAAAAATATATCTGTAAACCCTGTTGCTCTTGAAGAGTTAAAAATTATAAGTAAATTTTGGACACATAATCCATTTTGTGTTGTTCTTATAATGTATCACTGCCTTTTTCTGGAAACAGAGAGTCTCAATTTCCATTAATGACCTTATACTACATATAAGGACTAAATTGATATGACTTTTTAAATGTCTTCAAGTGTAAATATAAAATACTGAACTTTGAAATGAGGTGCCAGTCTCCATTCTACTCACTAATCTACTAAATCAGCTAAAGGATTTTCAGGTCATTTGTCCTTGATAACCCATACTGGACTTCTGAAATTAAGATTAGAGTTTGACGGGGAGTATTTTAGTACCTAAAGATTATAAATGACTTTAAACTTTTTAAAGTATAATGCAAAACTCTTCTGAATACAAAACTACCCTGAGAGTCTTGCAAATATTATTATCCACAATGTGCAGATGGGGATAATAAGTATCTCAAGGGTCAAGTATGTTTTTCAAGGTCAAAGATGCCTCGTCTAACACTGTGCTATCCCATGCTGTACAAAGTGGAGGCAGAATATATAACTGTTTTTATTTTTCCTTGACATTGCCCTGAGAAAAATATGTGGATTAGGGGTTTGAATTATATAAACAGATTGTGGACTTGTTTTTTTTTTATATATATATTGATTGTGGACTTTGATTAAAAGTAGTCTAATTATTTCACTTTCCTAGATACAGAATTTTGGAATCAAAAAGACTTGCAACCATAACTTAACTTTGTTTAGCCTTAAATAAAATTACTCAGCTTTGTAAAACTTCTTTTTAAATAAATAAATGAAAAATAAATTTATAAGGTTATCAATATATAAGAAAAGCACATTAAGAATTAAGGTGCATAATATGCAGAGAGGGTTTTTTCTTTGTATAAACCTGGCATAGAAGAAACAGCTGGTTTTATAAAATCACTATTATTATTATCATTATCATTATTAATAAAGCTGATACGTTTTAACTTCTGGATCTTAGGAAAAGAGAGCATTCCTGCCATTAAGTGTTAACTATTAGCATGTTATGTGTATATTTTAAATTGCATCATTATGACTATAAACACAACTATGATGATTAATATTACTTTTCCTTAATGTGCACCTAAAGTGGTGTTGAGGCTTGTCAGACCTTACTTATTGACTTTTCTAGTTTAAACAGAAGTAGAAAAGTGTGTAATGATGTTCTATTTTTCTCTGTCTCATTGTATTTGCAAAATGCAATATGAAGATATTGGGCAACTGTCTAAGAGTAAATGTTTCTGAGAATATTTTAATCTTTGGCAAATGTTTGTCATTGTAAAATAATTCAGCCTAAAGCATAGCATGCTTTGTCATTTAATTCACTGAAAGAGATAGGTATTTCCGTTTTTCTCATAATTTTTTTCTGTCTGGCTTATAATTTAGTATTCAAAAAATTACCATTTATTAAGAGCAGAGTCCAGGTAAAATTCTCAGCTATGAATGAAATCCTTATTAATGAGGCAGGTTAATCTGAGAAAGCATTCATAGAATGGAAGTCAAGATAATAGGGTTCCTGTTTCAGCTGTGATAGTAGTTATACTCATTATAGTAGATATACAATTTGACTTTTTAGGTTTTAGCTTTTCTAGCTGCAAAATTTCAGTGATTAATCAATACAATTACTAGTGATTCTACATACAAAGTCCCTTCTAACTACTGCATAGCTTAAATAAATAATAGAACTTTTTCAAAAAGAGAGCTGCTCTAAACCTGAATATCAAGATCAAAGTTACTATGTATTTTTTAATACGAGTGATTTAACCAGTCATTTTTCATCTTTCATTGCTTCACTGTTATATTCATTTAGCCTCAGGTGGATTCAGACTTCTGATACATAGCCTTAGCAGCTTGATATCTTTAAAAGACCGCCAATTAAAAATGGTGCAAATCAAAAGAAAATGATGTAATAGATCACATTAAATGATCTTTTTTATTTAACATACCAATATTATGTAGACTATTATATGTTACACCCTGTACATACTTAATCCGTTTTAGTTATTATTTAGTTTATCTATTATCTAATGTAGGATGATTTTCTTCTGTTTATCATGGTGACTGCTTTGATTTTCTCCACTATATATTGATAATTCTTGAGCAAATGGCCTAGACAGCTGAAAACTACACTTGATGTTAGCCAAAAGGCCAAGGAGCGATTAGAGAGCTGAAAACTAACAAGAAAGTATCTCAGAATGGATCATATATCCATGATTAGTTGAGAAGTAATTGAAATGGCAACCACAAAAACAGTTTGCTTGATATGTGCTAATGTCCATCTACACACCAGAACAGTGTGGTACAAGACCTGATGGAAGGGCCCTAAAAAGGAATTAACGTGTGTACAAAAATGGACAGAAATTATAGAAATTACGCTGGATAAATCATCATACCAAAATACCATTAGTTAATTTTATACTATCAAAGAATATACAAGCAAAAATAAAATAGAGTTTTTTCTTTATAAAAATATGTATTAAATGCAGACTTGAAAGTATAGCAACATATAACACCTTAGGATTATTTTGTGTTCAGGTGATAAGTGAATATGCATACCCAGCAGGGGAGCATTGAGCTTGAAAGTTTAGAAAATCAAACTGGCTACCTTTCTTCAGTTATCATTTTTTAAAAGACATGGCTAAAAATTATGGTTTTAACTTAAAAATGAAGTTTAAATGTGTCAAGTGTTCAATGTGGAGCATGGCTAAAACTAGGTTCTAATATATATATTAAAAAAAATAAACTGTGGGGGTGGCGCCTGTGGCTCATCGAGTAGGGCGCCGGCCCCATATACCGAAGGTGGTGGGTTCAAACCCGGCCTTGGCGGAAATGCAAAAAACAGGAAAATAGCCGGGCGTTGTGGCGGGCGCCTGTAGTCCCAGCTACTTGGAAGGCTGAGGCAAGAGAATCGCCTAAGCCCAGGAGTTGGAGGTTGCTGTGAGCTGTGTGACAACTCGGCACTCTACCGAGGGCGATAAAGTGAGACTCTTATCTCTACAAAAAAAACAAATAAATAAACTGTGCTTCTCCAAATTCTGTAACATAGCATTCTCATATAAATGTATCTTCTAATTAGAAACTTAAACTATTCAGAATAAATTATGCTGCAACATCACTGAACATTCTTAAAAACATTTATATGTGGATTATATATGTGTTTTCATATTATACTCAAAATACAGAACAGAGCTTTAGAATAAGCAATGTGAATATGGCCAAGTTCATATTTAAAGGCTTACAGACCTTCACTGTTTAAAGAATTCAGGATGTCTATAAATACAGAGTGCCTCATTAGATATAATGAATTTTATGAAGAATTTTAAAAATTTAAATGCAATTATACGTGCTAACAGCTCAAAGATTTAAATTTTCATTTTCAGGAATCTTCTATTTGGTTAGTGCCACCATACCATCCAGACACTGTTTAGTAAACTTTTGAAACTTACTAAAAGAGGTTTTTAATAATGGTTAGTATCCTTGTGACTTTCTTTTTCCTTTTTGTAGTCTGTTATATAATGTGGAGAATCATTTTCATTGCTGTTTTCACTCCAAAGAGCTTACTATAGTTAATGACACAATACATGGGTTTCCACTACTAAGGAAAAGTGACTTAAAAAGTAAGAGCATGGTCCCCCTCTCTCCTTTCCTCTCTTCTTCTCTCTCTTTCTCTCTTTTCTTTCTTTTATTTTTCTTCTTCCTTTTTTGTGATAACCTAGGAAATGCCTCTTAAATGCATTTGAGTTTTCAAAAAAAAAGTCATTTTTTGTAGTCCAGTAACATATTTTAAGTAAATTTCAATTATATGAAGTATAAAAGATAATTTTTCTCTATTGCAAGATAACAAGTAAGAATTTTGTTTAAAAGTCAGGCATAGTAATTTTTGGCAATGCATAGCACAGGGAAATGACTGTATTTCACAAAACTCTGTACAGTTTCAAAATATGGAATTTTCCCTCTAAAGCGCTAAAAAAGAAAGAAAAGAATATGTGTTTGCAAATTAAATTCCTTTAATTTGCCATGTTAATTTTAAAATCGTTCTCAAATTTAAATGTTTTAAAGTTATAGAATGGGTTAGAATTGTTCTATAAGTGAGAAGTGAACCTGTTGTTTCACAGGTGTCCCTCTTAGTACCTGGAAATAAAACTTTTTTTCAGGCAAACTTGCATGGATAGATCAAAAAGGAACTGGCAAAATTCGGTCTATTCAGGGAAAATTAATAAAATAGGCACCTGGTCGTTGTGTAAACAAGACCACTGATTTATTAAAGATTGATTGACTGACTAAAATTTCTCACTTTCTAAAGACTTTGTAAAATGAGATAAAACTTAAAATGGTAGTTATTGGTTACATGTTCACAATATTAAGATAGTTTCCAAATTTGTAAATGTATTTACCTGATACACTTCTGGTCTTTGGAGGGTTTTTTTAACCTACATTTCACTTTATCAGTATTATGCATTTAATATTACAAAAATTACTTTAAAATAATTTTATATATACTTTTTATAATCTGAAGCAGTGTAGAGTACTAAGTACAGAGTGTACCCCTTAACATACTAGAAATAAAATTGAATCATTTCATAGTTGACTGTTAGTATAGACACAATATTAATTAATATTTATCTTCTACAATGTTTGGAAACTAATATAATCAAAATTACTGAAAATTGAGATTGCTGGGATATTAGTTAGTTTTACATTAAGTTGTATTTCAAACATTTCAATGTTTTTCACATCCTATAGCATTTTTAAGTGTCAACAGGATCACACCTTGACCTTGTTATGTTATCTAATCAATTCTTCTGTTAAATGTTTCAACAGAGAGCCAAGACTAAGTTACCTCAAGACTATGTATTCCTCCCTATTTTGGAGTCAGATTTTTCCATTTCTACAGTGTTGTCATCATCATCATCTTCATCATCATTATCATCATGTTCTTAATAAGTACATCTAATAGTAGGTATTCAGCAACGAGAAACATTGTGTCCATATGCTGCCTGTCAGGTGCCACATAAATTCTTTAATAGAAGTATAATTCATGAAGTTCAGAAGTGTATAATTTAACACATAATAAATAATGCATGGCAGTCACTCTGCAGTTAATGGAGAATTCATGAGCAGTGTTTAATCATCATCCATTACAAGTGCTAATAAATTAATATTTTTATTAATTTAATGCTATTAAACAAGTGCTAAAGTTTTGCCTCGTTTAATTAGATAACAATACATATTGCTAAGTTCCTACATCTGACAAAGTTTTTTAAGTAGCTGAATTATAAAAATGTGTTAAAGAAGAATTAAAATATTAGGGTTAGACATAATGATTGTTGTTAATTCAGTCAACATTTAAAGATCATGTGTGTAGAAGCAGTGCCGTGAAAACTTGATCTCTGCTCTCTACCATTCAGTGGGAGTGATACATAAAAGACTCTGAGGCCAGACAGAGAAACAGAATAATGAGTGCAAAATATTGAGAGGCTAACACAAAGGCAAGGAAAAATAATGTGCCAGGTCCATTGGAAAGGACTTCCTAATGAAGTTAAAACTTGTCACGTCCTGATGTACAGGATAAGGTTGTGTTGATGCAAAAAATGAAGCAGAGTAGCAACAAGGGGAAGCAAAGGAGGCCAGTCATGGAGGCCCAAGCAATAAAGGGTGTGGAGAGAGAAGGAGGAGGAGGTGGGAGACGGTGGAGGAAGGGAGAGGGGACAGACCATGAATCATTAAGTCATGATGGAAAAAAATAGGAGATTTAAATTTGACCTCTTACCGAGAAAAGAAATACTATTAATAATGGATGTTTTTAAAAAATAGATTATCCTATTCTCCTGGTAATTGCGAGCCTTTAGGGGGAACAGGAAGATTCAGAGTTAAGAAGACCATTAAGGAAAAGTTGTAAGGAACCCATCAAAGAGAAATGAGGATAGAGCCACAAATGGACTAGGGGGTAGTAGAAGCTTTCGGATTCACAGTACTGGCTGCCGGGATATCCTGCAAGGCGCAGGTGTGAGCTGCTAATCAGTTTCTCTGACACACAGCTGTCTCACTAATTCAACGTAGTGTTTTGATTATCAATCACAGAAGATTTAATATGCAAAATATTTTTCAAATTTATTTTTAAATTGACATAAAATTATGTGCATTTTTCATATATACCATGATGTTTTGAAGCATATATATGTATACTCACACACACACACATTGTGGAAATGGTTAAAGCTAGCTAATAAACACATACATTACCTCACATAGTTATCTTCTGTGTAGAGAGAAAATTCAATATCCACTCTCTTAGCAATTTTTAAGAATCAATATATCATTATTAACAATAGTCAGCATGCTGTAGGATAGATCTCTTAAACTTTTTCTCCTATCCAACTGTAAATATGTATCCAAAAAAGTAAGATACTTATTTATATTATGACATTATGACATTACTTTATCTTACATTCTCTTGCAGTTAGCCTAAGTTGATGATCAATAAAATAACTCACATGCAAATAAGTCTTCACAGGCATATTTGATTAGTTATTTCATTACCTTTCCATATCACTTTATAGAATGGTGTAAATTGTTCATACTTGTCTACAGTTTTGGTTGTTTTCTCTGAGTTTCAGCTACAATGCGCAGTCGGTTCATGAATCTGATTTATATGTAACTGACATATGTGCCTCTATCAGGTAGGGAGAGAGACTAAGAAAATTTTATTTCATATATATGACTGTAATGGGAATTTTGAGAGGCTATGATAAGAGCCTGAGATATACAAAATTTCTAGCAAATCTACTTCCAGTAACATAGGAATTGCCAAAAAATATGTATAGAATCTTCCCCTCCCATAGAATAATTATCAGTTCTCAATTATCAAGCTATTGTCAAAAAAGTTCACATTTTTTCGTAGGTATTTCATATGCTATGATTTGTCATTTCATGGTTAAGTCTATTTGTTTCTAATCACCCTTAATGTTTTATAGGCATAATCACAAAAACAATATAATGAAATAGCAGATATCGTCTTCCATATTTTTATGTCTTACTGTGTGAGTGCTATTTTCATCTTGAGAAGCACAGTGAAGAATAAATGTTTAAATAAAGTTTACATATATCATGTTGTGATCTGGAAAGTAGCACATTTCTTTCTTGTTAATATCAAGAGTGGATTTCTGGTATTGATTTGTGTATGTTTTTATCTCAGTGTTAAAGCAGATTTTGTATCTCATGTTAATCAATTCTACATAATATCAGATAACATACATGTAAAAGATACATTACAGTTCATTTTAGAATCAGGGGGAGATTTTCTTTTCACTAGACCACTTTGACAAAATATTTTAATTACCACGTGTTGTGTATTAAAATTGTAGCAATTTGTTATAATGTTTATAGTGATTTTTTTAAATCTTCCAAGATGCTATATTGACAAGTCTGTGGAAAATGAGTCTAAGATTGATTGTGGACATTTGGAGTTTGTCTGTTTGGTAACATTCCATCTGTCTGTGCCGTCCCACAGAGGTCCTTCTGTAGTGCCATGGTGGAAGAGCTAAGGATGTCCCTGAAGTGCCAGCGTCGGCTAAAACATAAGCCACAGGCCCCGGTTATTGTGAAAACAGAAGAAGTCATCAACATGCACACTTTTAACGACAGAAGGTTGCCAGGTAAAGAAACCATGGCATGAAGCTGGGAGGCCAAACACCCAAGCACAAACTGTCGTCTTTTTTCCAAACAATTTAGCGAGAATGTTTCCTGTGGAAATATGCAACCTGTGCAAAATAAAATGAGTTACCTCATGCCGCTGTGTCTATGAACTAGAGACTCTTGTGATCTAAACAGTTGCAGTGATCAAACTTGATTTACAAGCATCCTGGATCAACTAAATTACACGGGGTTACACTGTTTATCATGGGTTCCTCCCTTCCTCTGAGTGAATGTTACACACGCATTTTGTGGCTGGTTTCAAATGCAGTCCAGTGAGAAGTTACAGGTTCCTCTTGAATCCCAGCTGTTGCCAGGAGATGGAATATCAATGTTCAACAGGGTAACCAGTACAAAAGTCATTAAGAATAAAAATACTTGGAATCAGCAAAAACTTTAGTGTTACAAGAAACAGTACAGTCTTCTGAACACCCGGATAACAGAGATGATGATTGTTAACTAGCCCCCAGCTACTCAGTATAATTGTCGTCTGAATAGATGATATGTGTTTATAGAATGTAAAAAAATGTCATGCAAACCAAATCTGAATTCCATGGCGAGTGGAATATAAAGAAGATCTTCATCAGTTATTTTTCCTTCTTTTCTTTCTTTGACAGTCTGTATGACTGATTGAGACAGAAATGTCATTTACCAAGGCAATAATGTTTTTCTTAAATTGACCAAGGCAGGGGATTGAATGTGCAACTCTATCAGATCCCTACTTATTCCCCCAACACCCATTCTCTAACCCCATGCCACAAATAAAAAAGCAACAGTTGGTTCAATGATTCTGAGTTAGAAGGATGATGTTTTGCAATCTTTGTCTTCGGTTGTAAAAAGAGGGCTGAGTATTGATAGTTATGTGGAAGACTGAAGCTTTCATTCTAACATTTAGATATTTCAATTCAAACTCTTGATCTTGCTATAAATGAACTTGATGGAGCCTGGGCAGATTTTGGTGATAAGAGAAAGGGGACCGGTCATCTATATAAAAGTATGTGAGAGAACTTGGAAGTGGACTGCATTTATCAGTTACAGTCACAATGTTAAATGAACAAAATTCTTGAACACTTTTTTTTCAAAAAAATGTTCAGGTTTATTTGTGGAAATGCAAGATTTCTATGAAAATAGTTTTTGTATGGAAATTTTTGTAATACTTTTTATCAACAAAATAAGAACATGTGTTCCTGTCGGGGTGTGATGTCAAGCATGAATGGTAGTGCGTGTGCACCACCAACGTTTGGTGAAAACTATTTTTATCAAGAAAAAAGGAAACATAGAAGAGAAATATTTTCAAGTTAGATAATATAAAAGCCAGGTGCACTACCACCACTGCTTACCATGCCACACCCCTGGTTTCCGAGGCGGACAACATGCTGTAATGAACAATTGTGTGTAAAATGGTAAAAGACACAGAACTCTTGACAACATTGTGATAACAGTTGAGTGCACACAGTTTGCTGTTTGAATCCAATGCACAAAATTTAAAAAAAATCATTAAAATTATGTCCATTTTACTTTCAGCTTTGGCTTTCATTTTTCTCTTGTATGTGTAAGTTAATGCACCATATGCTCTTTGCAATAAGAGAACTTCGCATCCTGAAAACTTTTAGGTCATTAAGAATGGCCACTTCCCAACTATCTGATCAAAAAAAGAAAGAAAAAAGTTTGTGGGGGGGAGCTTCTTAGATCCAATAAAAGCTGGACTGTGATATAAAAGTTAGTATTTAGGGTTAGGGCAGTTAAAATGAAAAAGAATTAGTAGTTGTGTAGGTGATAGTCATGATCTTACTTCTTCTATGAGTGGATGTCACCTATGTTCATTGGGTTCTGTAAGAATATCCAGTGATCAATGACATTGTGTTCAAGTACAACTCATGTACATACTAAGAATTCCTTGTGCATTGATAATTCAGTGTAATTCAGTGAAAGGGAGGGGAAGAGAGCAGCTTAATATCACTATTAGTAATTATGTCATTTAGAAATCAACACCCTGACAGAATCACTTTTAAAAAACAAATTACAACATTTATTTTATTAAGAAAAACAATTAAAACCTCTGACAGAAAACATAATGAAAAGGAGCATCTGTGAATTATTTCTTTAAACTTGTAATAGTTGCATAAGTTGCAGAATAAAATTGTCTAATATCTAAATTAAATTAAAAATTAAATGCTAAAATTGTTCTAATGCCTGGTCTTACGGTTTTTCTATGTTAAAATTCACACTTCAGTGATAACCTTGTGTCTAAATATAACTTCAGTGAGTTATACAAATCACTGATAAAATCTCAGCATTGGTTGTTTAATGGTAAATAGCCTCAAGTAACTTACCTCATTAAAATGTTCAAATTATGGGCCATGTAAAGCTTTATGTCAATGAGATGTTAACTTTATTTTAAAGGAATTTAAGCAAGCAATTTCTTATTATATTAAAAAATCTCAGATAATAGGCTGAAAATGACAAGTTTACATATGTTTAAGCAGGAAATAATTATTTAGGTTTCAGATAAAATATGACAATTATTTTATTCAAGTATTAAATTATTGAATTATAAAAAGTTTGAAAAACTGCCACATTTTAACTTTTTTAGTAATATAGAATATATAAATAATATATAATATTAATTTTTAATCCATTTCCTAAATGGTATCTGCAATATTGCTGAAATGGATATTTCCCTATTAATCTGATACTTATGCATACATGGCATATTAATCTTAATTTTAATAAAATCATAATTATTTTCAAAATAAAATTCAACTTGAGAAAACCTCTTTTCCTTTAGAGGACAATCTATTGGAGTAAGCATTATTATTTAGAAATGTGATCCCCAAATCCTGGGCCACAGACCAATATGAGTCCATGGTGTATTAGGAATTGGGCCTCTCAAAAGGAGGAAAGCAGTGGGCAAGCTAGTGAATCTTCATCTGTATTTACAGCTGCCCCCCATCACTCCCATCACCACCCAAACTCCACCTTCTGTTAGATCAGCAGCAGCATTAGATTATTTTAGGAGTGCAAACTCTGCCATGAACTGTGCATGTGAGGGCTGTAGGTTGTGTGTTCCTTATGAGAACAATGCTTGATGATCTGATCTGAGATAAATACGTATAATGTGCTTGAATCATCCACCCTACTGACACCAGAGTTTCAGTTTCTTGGTCTCGGTGATTGGAAGAAGGAATCAAGGGACCACAGGAGTAGTGGTAAGTCAGGATTTATTTACAGAAACAAAAATTACAACAACTACGAAAACCAAACCTACTGGCAGAGAGAACCCAGGAGGGGAACAAGCTTTCCTGCTCCCACTCCGAGGTCTGTCTGAGGTCTGTTTTTGAGCTCTCTGCTCAGGGGTTTATATAGTACCAGGGGGTTGTTTTGCCTGAACTCTTAGGGCATGGGTCTTCCTCAGTTACAGCCATCTGTGCAATGAAGACTCAGGCCCTGGAAACTTGCATGACATTGACCAGTCAGAAGAGCAGAGGAGGAGGCAGCAAGGCGCCAGTGTCTCCCCAAGGTGTCCGGTCCTTCCAGCAAGCTGGTTCCACAGCATAAGCACTGCCAGGGCCAAGGTGGCAGGTTGTGGGGCTGCCTTGTCCTGCATCACTACTATATGGGAAAATATTCTTCCATAAAACTGTACCTTAGTGACAACAGGTTGGGGATCACTGCCCTGGAATAACACTCAAATTGCAAAGAGAAAGAGAACACTTGTTTTAGTCAACAACATAATCTGAGATTCCAGATCATTAACAGAGGTCCCTATACCCTGACAAAATAACCCTAACCACGATGAAAACACCAAGGATTTATGTTTACATATACCACAACTAAATAATCTGAACTGCAGTGGCAGTGTTTTTCCACCTTTTTTATGTCACAGCACACTTGAACCTGTTGTTAAACTTCAAGCACATTTGAAGTTATGGCACATTTAAATTATGTTAATAAAAAAAAAGTAAAAAAAGAATATACTTATTGTGCTTTGAACTTCTTTCAAAAATAATTTAATTAATGATCTTTAAAATTGTTTGCAGCACATCTGTTGAAAATCAGTACACTATGGGACAACCAAAGAGATACATTCACACCTATCCCAACTAAGTACCCTAACACCTATGAGAACACCATAGAAATATATTCATATGTTTTCAACTGAATAAATCTAACAACTATGGGAACACTAAGGGAATATACTCTATTTTACGAATATGTAAAATGGATAAGAATATTTTACTTATTGGAATGTTTTGCAACTCAGTTATATTTTTTAAATATAAGTTCCTTGTTTTGATTATTGAATATGTATATGTACTAATCAGAAATGATTTCAAAGTATTTTTAGTACCACGATGCTTTTTAATGTCTGTTTATTATAAAATATAACATTCAGAAGAGTGTATACAATGCATGTGTACAATAGAATCATGGCATTTGACTCTACTGTGAACCAAAACTTGTTTAGAGGGAGTGGGCTGTTCCATGTAATCTGAGTATAGGGCTTATTATGGCTTATTCCCAACTCTCAGGTTTAAATTTAAGCAGAATACTTTTATAGAAAGGAATATCTAGCTGTTTTAGGAAACGGCATGAAAAATATAAGAAGAACTTCATCAGTGTGTTACAAAGGCAAGCAAAATGTGAATAACAATATGGGCCAGGCTTGCCTGGAAAATTTGTCTTCATATTTAAAAGATAACACAGGGGTAGTGAGGATTTTCATCAAGACAGTCCTGATTATATCTGTAATTTGAGTCAAATCGCTCTAATATGGACTGAGGGGTGCCTTCTGTGTCTACAGCACATTTATTTTTGCCAGACTCCTCCCTTCTTTCACCTTCTGGTGATTCCTGTTGTCTCTCCATCATAGGCAGTCTCCGATGGCCTCTAACGTATCTTTTCCCTCTTCCTGATATCCAATCTTCCTTTTTCTAATTTTGGTGGCTTCTAGAGAAGGAGTACTTGAGACACCTATTTTTTTTGAGGTATTTCATGTCTGAAAATATTTTGAATCTACCCTCACAAACAGTTGTTATAACCAGTTATTTTGCCAGGTATAAAAGTTGAAAATCACTTCTAGATAAATTGAAGGCCTTCTACCATTCTGCCCTTCCTTTTTCTTTACTTCTAGTCTATAGTAAAAAAACCTGAAGTGGTTCAGATCCCTGAGTCTTTGTATGAGATTTATTATTAACTTTTCCTTAAGTTTATATGACTTTCTCTTTGTCTTTAGCATCATGAACTCCATTGTAGGCATGGATCCACTTTTATCCACTGTGCTGGGTCTTGCTGAATTGTTAAATTAAGCTACTACTGTTTTTCAGTTTAGGAAAACTTCAGAACTATTCTTTGATGATTTTTCACTCCTGCTTTCTCTCTAAACTCTACCTATACACAGTTGAAGTTTCTGAACTTTTCATTTTAAATTTATCTTTACTGTTTCTCATTTTTGTCACCTTTATCTTCCATGTCTTCCAAATACTGTATTGAGTTTCTAATTTCTGTGAAACTGTTTTTATTTCTTTAAGTTCCTTTCTTAAGACTTTGACATCTTCTCTGAAGACATTAATAGTGATCTTTTGACATTCTCTTCTTCCTAACAAGACCTGTTTATTTCCAGTTGCATTTTTCTGTTTCCTGATTAGAATTTCTATCGCCCAGGTTGGAAGGTTCCTTGAGATGTTTGTTAATTCTTAACAACCTGTTTATGATGGAGGAAGAAGAACTAAAATCTTATTGGGACACTAAATTTACTGCAGGATGAAGGAGAATACTCATCGAATTTGAGCATTACATTAATCTAGATGGACTAATTGCTGAGAAATCTTTCAAAATGTTCCTGTCTTTGACATTTTCCTCTTGGGTCTGTTAGATTCCTCTGAAAAGTATCTTTTAATTTTCCATCTGGAGATTAAGGCCCTGGTTGCCAATATTCTGGTTTATGTAACTATTTAAATTAGTTAATAGAGAAAGTTTAAGGTAACTTAATCATCCTGTTTTAAGTTTAATTCTTAGTCTTTCAGTTGAACCTAGCATTTTGCCTTAGAGCTTCCACGTATTGATGGAGGGAAGTTCCTAAGGGTAAATAAGAGAAAGAGCAAATATGGTGATCTCCCTTTTCACAGTACATTTAATAAATCTTCCTTATTTTATGCTTTCTCCTAAACTACTATTAGTGTATTTTATACAACTGGTTCATGTGCCTTTTGAGGATTCTGTGATAAAACTACCATAATTGTTTTTCAGCTTTCACACTAACCATTTGGAATGCTCTTCTTTCAACTCTGCTTAGTTCTCTGTATTTTGTTAATGTCTTTTTCTGCTTCTAAAATTAAGTTGAAGTTCTCTCCTCTCTTATTCTTCTTGTTCTTGAAGTTTTATGAATTTTAAAAAATCACTATTATGATTTTTATGGTTGAGTAGGGAGAAAAATTAGATGCCTGTATTGAATCTTTTGCTCTTACCAGTAACCAGAATCCTTTATTTAAACACAATATTATGCAGAACTCCAGTACAGAGACCAAAGAAAAACTAAAACTACTATGGTTCAAATAGAGTAGAGACAAAACAGACCTTATTCTTATAACCAAAAAGAAGATAATAGAATATATATTGCCGATATTTTCTTCTTGGAAAATAACTTCCTAATTCTGTATGGAAAGGGAGTATTTTTACAATAAAAGAAATGACTTTCATAAAAAAAAAATCACAAAACGGAGCTCAAGAACATTTCTGAAATTGAGAATATTTCTATTTTAGTATCTGTCAAATGATGATAAATTTGGAAGCCAATGCAATTTATACCCTAAGGGCTTAGGTCTAATTCAAAACACTCCAATTTCTACTTTATAAAGCTCAAGAGACATGTGTTACAGTGTAGATAAGGAACACTTTCTTAGCGAACCATGCTGAACTGCACGATTTTGACTTCTCTTTAATGTATTGCCTTCTACTATATCTTGCTTTCACATTTATTATGAGCCTTATTTAAAAGAGATTTTAAACAAATATATCCTACCTCTTTACAAGGGAGAATTGCTGTTTTTCTACATTTAAACTAGAGATTTCAATAATATTATACTTCCAAAAACTGTAACACTCTATATTACCAACCTAGTTAACCTGAAGGTTATTTTGTAGAATTTAATATTTAATCCAACATCATTAACACACTGAAAAATTTATCCTAAATTTCACTCACCTTGTTCAAAATGTATGAACGGCAAGATATAAGACACACTATACTGTACTACTTTTATAATATTTCAAAAAATTTTTAAACATTTATCTTGCATCTCAGCCTTTGATTTAAGGTCTTTATATGGTGTAAGGTTTTATGTGAAGTAAGGTAGCTGCTATAGATCCAGACACTGTATCTTCATTTTTGTAACATAATAGTAAGGAAAACAATTTTATGTTTGGGGGTCACCACAACATGATGAACTGTATTAAAGGGTCATGGCATTAGGAAGGTTGAGAACCTCTGTGCTAGAAGGACAAAAAGAAAAGAGAAAAGATCTTATTTTCCTATAAAGATACTCCCTACAAGTTATATATTCCAGTAGTGTGAAAGTCATACACCCACCCCTAGGCATAAGGTAGATGGAGAAATGGGGTCTTTAATTTAGGGAGTGCTAAGCCAGCTAAAAGTCAGGGGTTCTATGATTCAGGACAAGGTATAAATAGATAGGAGAAAACAAATTCCACAATCTGTCATCCCTGGTATCTTCTGGTCTCTCAGTCCAGTTGCCAAACCCTACTTTGTTCTGTTGATCCCCTAATTTGCTGATTTACTCTACCATCGACCACAACCATTCTTTTTGTCAGATCCTTTCACATTTTGTTATTTTCCTGTGGAAATATAATGGAAAGCTGGATTATCTTCTCTGATGCTGTTTGTCTGGAAACATGACAATAGAAGACAAAGTGTCAATGGCTGTGCTCTTCAGAACAGCTTCCATGTAGTTAAACATAAAGATCTAGCAATATCAATATTATTTTGATTTTTCAAGGTATCTTTGCACTTATTATAAACCTAAACACCATGATTAGTATTTAGTTATGTTCCTCTTTCCTTCCTTCCTTCCTTCTTTCCTTCTTTTCTTTCTTTTCTTTGGAAAAGTCTCACTCTGTTGCCCCAGACTAGAGTGCTATAGCATCATAGCTCACAGCAACCTCAAACTCCTGAGCTCAAGTAATCCTCTTGCCTCAGACTCCTGAATAGTTGGAGCTACAGAGGCCCACCACAACATCCAGCTTGTTTTTCTCTTCTTAGTAGAGACAGGGTCTTGCTCTTGCTCAGGCTGGTCTTGAACTCCTGAGCTCAAGCAATCCACCCATCTCTGCCTCCCAGAGTGCTATGATTACACGTGTCAGACACCAGGCCTGTCTGTGTTCATTCATTTGTGTTAAAAAATCAGTGAATATATAAACCAGACTGTGTGCTATTTGCATACCGGGTGTGCATGATAATCAAAAAGAGACATGGTACTTGCTCTTAAGATTTAGAGGC
Organism: Perodicticus potto; assembly: GCA_963574655.1. Classification (NCBI taxonomy): domain Eukaryota; kingdom Metazoa; phylum Chordata; class Mammalia; order Primates; family Lorisidae; genus Perodicticus; species Perodicticus potto. The sequence goes on along the minus strand of CAUYRH010089255.1, from coordinate 13,981 downwards.
CAGGCTTGATGCCCGTAGCTCCGTGGGTGGGGCTCCAGCCACATGTACCAAGTCTGTCAGGTTCGAGCCTGGGCCAGCGCCAGCTAGACAACAATGACAACTGCAACCAAGAAGATGGCCTGACGTTATGACGAGTGCCTGTGGTCCCAGCTACTAGGGAGGCTGAGGCAAGAGAATCACTTGAGTCCAGGAGTTTGGGGTTGCTGTGAGCTGTGATGCCTCAGCTCTATCTCAAAAAAAAAAAAAAAAGATTTAGAGGCCAGAAAAAGAAGCTAAGTTTTATCTAATAAACGACCAAATACATAAATACACATTTGAACTGAAGTGTGTTGTCAAATGAAGTGCTCCTTTGGCCTGTTGGATGATGAGAATTAACTGACTAGATCTTGAGCGGTGCAGTTTAATAGTTTAAAATATGAAAAGCTGAGTTATCTTTATAAAGGATTCACAGAAAAGTATCTGTTTGTTTACCACAATAGATTATTGATTTGTGTCTTCCTCCCAGGAGTATCTGGCTGCTTTTGGCTTCAGACCGTGGCACAGGGTAGGATTCTTCCAGGTATAGAGACACGAACTGTGCTGTTAGTATGTTGTTGCTGTCCTATTACTCACTTTGGCTATTTGCAATTGTACGCAAAAGATGACACCTTAACGTCACTTGTCTCTGACCTACACTATCCCCATTCGTGTCCCCATTTTTTTCTTTGTCCTCACATAGGTACAAGTAAATATTTTACCAGTCCTGTTTTGTTTTGTTTTTCGTTTCTTGCTTTTCTTGCGGGGCATAAGTAACAACTGATTTTGGAACACTGAAACATTTTTACTGAACCAGAGATTTAGTCCTTTTCCAAAAGTTTACCAAAAAGTACATTTGCGTCTCTTTCAGGCAAGTAAAGGGAAGTAAAGGTATAGTGTTCTGTGAGAGTTAATAATAAAGAAATTGTATTTAGACTAGAGAAATGAGGTGTACTTCTTTAAAGAAATAATGTTTGCACTGGGGTATTGATGATGGGAAGCAAAAGAGAACATTTCCTAAGCCCTGGACAAAGTTTATGAAAAAGTGTGTAATAGAAGGAAGCAGGGAATGCTCTTGAGAAACTGACAGACTGTTTAGATAGAGCTCAGTGGATTGACTCCCTGTTGTAGGTATATTTAAAATACAGCTAGGGACTAGACCTTAGCAAGATCATATAGGAAATTTTAGTTATTTGATCTTTATCCAAAGAACCATAGAAAACAATTGAAATCTCTTTAAGTAGAAGATAGATTGTTAGATAATGTCTGCATTATGTAAAGACCACCTAGGTTGCAAACTGTAGAATAGTTTAAATAGGTACAAGAGTAGGGAGGGAAGGCTGGGTGCGTTGGTTCACGCCTGTAACCTCAGCACTCTGGGAGGCTGAGGCGGGTGGATTACCTGAGCTCACAGGTTCGAGATCAGCCAGAGCAAGAGTGAGACCCCGTCTCAAAAAATAGCCGGGTGTTGTGGCAGGAGCCTGTAGTCCCAGCTACTTGGAAGGCTGAGACAAGTGAATTGCTTGAGCCCAGGAGTTTGGGGTTGCTGTGATCTATGCTGGCAAGCCAGGGCACTCTACCTAGCATGACAAAGTGAAACTCCATCTCAAAAAAAAAAAAAAAAAAAAAAAAGAGAGTGAGAGAGATAAGGGAAAATTAGTTAGGAGGCCACATTAGTAAGTAGTTCAGGTAAGGTAGATCACATTAAATTAGACTCAACTGGTAACAGTGAAGAAAAATAGAAATAGATTTAAAAGATAGTAAGCAAAAATGCATATAATTTCATGATGAGCTAAATAATAAATATAAATATGAGCATGACTAATAATTGTCCTAATTTATTATGAGTGCTTTACAAGAATTATCTCCTCCAATTTGCTGAGCAACTGTATGAAGCAAGAACTATGATTATTACCATTTTACCGATAAGGAAATTACTGGTGGTAGAATTTAAATAATTTTCCTAAAGTCATACAGTTGTCAAACTAGACAAGAATGATATTTTTAACCTCTATGTTTGGTTACAATAACAAACCACAGCATTTCAATGGCTTATCAAAGTGAAAGTTTATTTTTCATTCATGAAAATTCTGCTATGGGTTTTTTGTTTGTTTTATATATTCATATATAATTTTGGTTTTATATACATATAAACAAGAACAACAACTATATATATATAAATAGTTTTGGTTTTTTATATACATAAACAACAACAACTATATATTTATATAGTTTCAGTTTCATTGAGGGTACAAATAATTAGGTTATACTGTTTGCGTTTGTTAGGTAAATCCCTCTTATAATTGTGTCCCGCCCCCAAGAGGTGTGCTATACACCACCCCATTCCCTTCCTCTTCCCCTCTTCCCATTCCCTCATTCCCCTGCCCCCCACCTTAAATTGATTTGAGTTTTTCTCTTCTGTGGGTATTTATTAGATCATCTACTGGCTTCATATTAGAGTTGTACACTCTTATGATGCTTACTAAAAAGAGTGTGTTCCAACTCTATCCAGGTTAAAACAAAAGATGTAAAGTCTTCATCTTTTTTTAACAGGTGAGAAGTGTTTCATGGTATACATATACCACAGCTTGTTAATCCATTTCCGGGTTAGTGTGCATTTAGGTTGTTTCCACATTTTAGCAACTGTAACTTGAGCTGTTATAAATAGTGTAGTGCAAATGTCCTTACGATGAAAGGATTTTTCTTTCTTCTGGGTAGATGCCTGGAATAGGATTACAGGATCAAAAGGAAAGTCTAATTTGAGTTCTTTGAGGATTCTCCATACTCCATATTCTATTCTCCATACTTCCTTCCAAAAAGGTTGTATTGCTTTGCAGTCCCACCAACAGTATAAAACTGTTCCCCTCTGCACATCCATGCAGCATCTGCAGCTTTGAGACTTTGTGATGCGGGCCATTCTCACAGGGGTCAGGTGATATCTCAGGGTGTGTGAACTTTAGGGAAGTTAAGATGATAGAAACAGAGTTTGACTGATATAATAATAAAATGATTGTATGAAAGGTTGTGTGAGCAGGGTCAGGTATGTAGGAGAATGGCAGAGGACACGAGCCTCTAAAAAGAACACATTATATTGCGGACTTCATGAGACAGTTTGTCTTGAACATTAAAGGACTTTAAGAAAAGGTCTATAAGGGCCTAGTTGGAGTCAAAAAGAACCCCAGAAAAAAAGGTCTACACGGGCCTAGTTGGGGGCCTAAAAGGGTTTGGGAAGCCATTTTAGGACATGTCCTAGACTTATTGAACAAGAAAAATTAGTTTTTATGGGGGTGAGATCAGAAGATTCATCTTTGTTCCTTCCCGCTCCCAAACATGACTAAGGCGTCAACTAATCTGCCGGCCAGGAAACAAAGGATTAACTGTCTGATGTCCAGCTCCAGAGCCCATGCTCCCATTTCCTTTGTTTTTCATAATCCTGTTTGTGATTGATATGTATCTTAAGAAATAAAAGTAATAAAAATAAAGGGTTATTGGATGGGTAATCCAAAATTAGAGCAAGAGAAACCACAGAGATGGTTTTATATAATAATATAAACAAACACCCATTTACTAACCAAGCAAAAAAACAAAAACTGAATACATCTCAAGTTTGAGGTCTTAGCTGTCTCCTACACAAAGGGCATTGACCTTCAGGGCCCACCCTACAAATTCTACTCTTTTTTCTTTATTTTACTAAGGTTGGCTGGGTGTTTCACTTCTGGAACTTTAAATAAATCCAGGAAGAGAGAGATTTTATTTTAATCTTCCCACTGTTGTTCCCACAGGTCCTCATTCCCTCACTGCCGAACACTGGGACACTCAGGGGTCATGCGGGGTCTGCCTCCTACAAGGATGGTTTTGATTTGCATTTCTCTGATGATCAGGGATGATGAGCATGTTTGCAAATATTTGTCATTTGTCTACCTTCATGAACAGAAGTTCAGTTCATATCTCTTGCCCAGTTTTAGATGGGAGAGTTTACTTAATTTCTATTGATTAATTTGAGCTCTCTGTAGATTCTAGTTATGAATCCTTTGTCAGATTCATACCCTGAAAGTATCTTTTCCCATTCTGAAGTTTGTCTTTTTTGCTCTACTTGTGCTGTTAGCTGTGCAAAAGCTTTTCAGCTTAATTAAGTCCCATTTGTTAATTTTTGTTTTTATTGCGATGGCCGCTGAAAACTGTCATAAAATCTTGCCCCAATCCAACATCATAAAGAGTTTTTCCCATACATTCTTCTAAGATTTTTATCATTTTGCTGTATTTTTTTTTTTTTGGAATGTTTCTTTATGGCTATTGTCTTCTGTGGCAAATTATAAGCCAGCTTGCTTCTATCTTTTAGTTCCTTTACCTCAATGTGGGGACTCTGCCATGATTACTAGGCCAGAAGGAGAAGGAAAAAACTGCTTCTGGGTGGCACCTGTAGCTCAAGGAGTAGGGTGCCAGCCCCATATACCAGAGGTGGCAGGTTCAAATCTGCCCCGGCCAAAAATTGCAAAAATAAAAAATAAAATAAAATAAAATAAAAAGGAAAAACTGCTTCTTAACTCTCCCACAAATGCTGGCTGAAAAATCAACTCACAATGACACCAACTAGTAAGAAAAATAGAGAACAAATTTATATAACCTGTGCATGGGGAGAATCACAGCATGATTGCCCAATATCCCAGGGAGGTCCAGAAGCATATATATATATATATATATATATATATATACATATATATATACATATATACATATATATATATCCTCCTTTTAGAGGTAAGGAGAAGATGAAGAATATAGATAATTCTGCTGAAGGGCAATAAATTATTCCTAGAGTGAATGAATAGATACTTGGGAGAATGAATGGATCGGGAAAACACACTGATTTGTACATGCTTCTCTTTGAAAATTAAATTAACCTGACAGATATAATTTTTAAAATGGGTTAGGACAGGTCTGGTTACATCTTTGATCTTCTTTCCTACAATAGATACTGAGATAACAAGAAGGAGAAAGAAAGACTATTGTTTTTCTTGATAGGTCCTTCTGGTCTTTTTAGAGATAGAGGAGAAGCCCCTTTCCAACACCTGTTGATCTCCAAGGGTCTTTAATTCAAAATGCTCTTTATACCGTCATATTTGGGGGTTAGATTCCCCAAGCTCCTTCATCACCTTCAGTGCAATTTGCCAAGACCTAGTTACACAGACAGTCCTGACCTACAGCAAGGGACCCATAAGTGCCAAAGGGGAGGAAAACTGGTTTTCTGAGAACTCGTGACACCAACTACACTGTACACATCTATGGCAGATTTATGGCTTTTCCAGCGGAAACTGTCATCAACTCAAATAGCAAATGGAATAAAGTGAAAGAAATGTTTAGATTTATAAGGAAAAGATACATTTAGTTTTTGATACAGCTAAAGATATCTCTGAAAACCCAAGTGGATATTTTTTATAGGCGATTGATTATACATCCATGAATTACAGTTAAACTCTGGAGTAAATGCATAAATATTAAAGTCAGCATCTTAGAAATATTGGTTAAAGTTGTGCATGTAAAGAAAATTGCCTACATAGAATATTTTCTTAGAGGTGAAGTTCTAAGACAAAGCCTTGACTCTCTCTAAACTTTAATATTTATCCAGGGATGGCAAGCCTACAAGGGAGCTGGAAATAAAACTATAATATTTCCAACTTTATCACTTTTCCAAGTTACTCATGGAGAGTTTTATAAAGAATCATCTGCAGCCCTAAATGTTCTACAGATGAAAATGAGGCTGTCTTTAATTTCCTTGCTGCAGGAACATGGTTAACTCATACTAACCCTGACTTCCAGAAAGAGAATAATAACATTCACACCATAAATATGAAGAGTACCCAGGAGAAAAATCTTTTGGCAAGTTGGGCCACTGCTGACATTGGAATCAAGCTGACATCAGGGTCATATCTTCCTGGAACATGGGACGGACCTTATACTGAGCTTGGCTGGGTGCTTCACTTCTGGAACTTTAAGTAAATCCAGGAAGAGAGAGGTTTTATCTTAATCTTCCCACGTGTTTTCCAAGTAACACAGGTCTGCACATTTGGCGGAGCTTGTCACACTATACAATAAAGACGTACACGGAGTGGGTCTAATGTGGTTGGTGAATCTAGATTCTTGCCCAGGTGTGGTATCATTTTCTGTGAACACCTGTGGAAGACATGCCTGATCTCTACTTATGTCAAGATTATATCTCCCTACTTACACAGAGATCCACGGGAAATGGAAAGGGGCGAGCAGGCCCTTGCTGAAAGGGCTGTGTGCAGGAAGGAGTGGTTTCGGGATGAAGGGACCACTCCATCGCCCACTTATTCTCCTGCCCGACCAAGGTTGCGCACTGCTGTGTGAAGGTGTGCAGACACCCTACCTTCCTTTTTGGCAGTTTCTTCCCAAAGACTGCAGCTCTCAGCTGTGACAAAATGCCAGTGTGCATCCCTCGTTGTTTGTGCCAATGGATAGGTAGACACGGCCGTAGATGGTATTTATGAATTTTTCAGAGAATCTGTGAAATATAGGAGTTTTTAAAGCAAACCACCTCCACCACCAACACTGTGATCCAGAGTAGTGACTCATTAACTCAAAGGCCAACTTTGCTCCCAAGCCATTTTAGTAACCCAATGTCCATCTGCAGCCTTGCCTTCACTGCCACCACGGATAGGCTCCAACTTTCAGGTACAAACTCTGAAATTACTGTCACTGAATGAGGGCTCCTGTTTTCTCTTTTTACACAGAAATTCTATTGCTCCCGTTTTCACTTCATGTGCCAGCTTTCAGTGGTTTCCTTATTATGCCTCCTTTCTCTACCTGCCTCCAGGAAAATCACAGTGAAAATAAGCACTTGCAGAGGACAAAGAGAGAGAGAATAATTATGGTATTCTAAGATGTCTTCTGAAATGTTTATTTTATTTTACTTTTACTTTTTTGAGACAGAGTCTCACTCTGTTGCCCAGGTTAGAGTGCCATGGCATCAAACTAGTTCACAGCAAACTCAGACTCCTAGGTCCAAGTGATCCTCCTTGCTCAGCCTCCCAAGTAGCTGGGACTATGTCTGGGTGCCCACCGCTGTATCTGGATGCAGAGGCTCAACTCTGTAAAACCAGCAATCTGGGAGGCCAGGGCAGGAGGATCTCTTGAGTTCAGGAATTCAAGATCAGCCTGAGCAATAGTAAGATCTTGTCTCCACTAAAAATAAAAGAAATTAGCTGGCCATTGACATGTCCTTTTTAATGTCACTGCTACATAATATCTATTGGCTGAATGAACTGATAGGTAGGTAAGTAGGTAGTAGAATTTTTTTTAATATGAATTGTGCTAGTATATTAATTTCAGCATAAGTCATCTCATGTTTTTGGGTTAAAATTGGGGGGTTGTATTATTGAGCACTGCCAAAGCCTCTGTACTAATCAGCACTTTAATAAGCAAAATGTAAGAGCAATGGATAATGTAGTCTATCTCAAATTTGTGTTCTTGACAGACTTTTTAAAAAGATTTTTATTTATCAACTGTGTGAAAATACCATTACGATCTCAATTTTTCTTTTCCTGAGTCTAACGGTGTTGATATTTTCCTGTGTGTTTTGTAATCTGTTAAATGTTCGTTCAAATATTTTAACCAGTGTCCTACTGATATTGACTTACTGATATTAACTGTTATTTGATTTTGTTACCTGCAAATATCTTCTCCATGTGTTCCATGTGTAAAACTTAAGTGCTGCATAATGATATTTTTGTCAACAACTGACATGGCAATGGTCCCATAAGAGTATCATGGTTTTAACATGGAGCCTTGGTATATAGTAGGCTAGTCTATCTAGGTTGGTATACTTGCTATAGATGATTTGCAAAGTACACTCTGAAGTTTTCACAATGATGAAATTCTCTCATAGTGCATTTCCTGGAACACACACACACACAGTGTGAAGTGATGCTTGACCATACTTTTTGCTTTCTTTAAAGTGTATTTTGATAAACAAAATTTTGCAAGTTTTATATGGTCATTTTAAGTCAAAGTTGTAAGTGTGCGCTTCACCCAGAATGTGTACATTGTGTAAGTTAGGTGTGAATTAACCCAATCCCTCTTCCCCTCACCTACTTGATTTTCATTAAGTTCTACTTCCATCTGTGCAGATAAGTGTTGATCGACTTGTTCTAATTTAGTACTGAGTACATGTGGTGCTGTTTCTCTCTTCTTGGGATACGTAGAAGAATGTTCTCTAGTTGCATCCAGGTTGTTGAAAAAGATTACTGTTAACACTTTTAGTGTCTCCTTTAAGAAATTCTTCCTTTAGTAATAGAATTTTTATATTCATCTATCTGGTTTTCAAGAATTTTTAAAATTTTAGTTCATTATTTCAGGTTTAATTGAAATTTGCAATATGCATTTATTTTCCCCATATGAATATAATTTTACCTTAATTTGTTGAACAATATTTCCTTTTCAATGATCTATGATGCTATATCTAGAACATATCAAAATTTTATACACACACAGACATGGGTCTGTTTCTGGGCTTTACAATTAATTACATTTGTTAATTTGTCTTTTATTCTACTAATACTGCACTATCCTAATTACTATAGCATTATAATAAACATTATATTTATTTCAGCAGGGAAAAATGTCCTTTACTTAAGTAGTGTTTGTCTTCAGAAATAAATTATTATATCATCTAAATTTCAGATTCGACCATTCAAGTTACCTAAATAAGTACATTCCTAACTATTGCAATTTTACCAGGAATGAAATCAAGTCTTTGTATCAATTTGGAGATACTTTGCCTTTATTTGATATTATCGTATTATTTATACAGATTTATATTTCTTCTTTAATGTTTCTTAAATATTTATCATAAAATTCACACATATTATTTATTTCTAGATAATTGCAGTTTTTGTAACTATGGTTAATGATTTTTTTTTAAAAAATGCTATTTTTGCACAGTTTGTTGCTTGGATAGAGGAATGCAATTAATTAGGGATGCATAGCTAGATTTATACTCAGCCACCTTGATTAGCTTTCTTTTTGTTTGTATATATTTGTCTCTAGATTATTTTAGGTTTTCTGTGTAGGCAATCTCATGTTATGCACATAAACATGGATTTTTTCCTCTTTCAACAGTTTTTAATCCTCTCCCTTCCATATTGAACTATCGAGGCCCACTAGTCCAATGCAGAATGTAGTGGGTGATGACAGGCATCCTTTTCTTTTCCTGACTTAAAAGGAATGTTTCCAACTTATCCGGGGCTGCTCATTTTGTCACTGTCATTTGAGATTGCTCCTTACAGCATTGTTTCCACCTCAATTTTTCCTCTTTCTCTCTAGCACCATTTAATCCATTACCAATTTTTTTATTCACTATTTCTACACATATCTTTTCACATTTATTTATGATGTCATCTGTGTTTTTTCATGTCTCAGTATTGATTTTAATTTATCCTTTCATATTCAGATGATATATAAAGTCTAGCCAGATTTATTTATTCCCTTCACTGGCTCTCAGAGTCAATTGTAGACATATCTAGAATATTCTTTATAATTTATTCATTCAACCAATATTTATTGACCCACTTCTATTTCAGAGAGGCGTAATGACCCTCACATTGCAAAGATGTATGTGAACTATAGTCTGATTCCAGGAAGCGATTCTGTAAAGGAGATACAGAAGATAACAAGTAAATGCCCTCGATATTTTGGGTTCTATTCATGGCTATACAAAGACAAAGTACTCATCGCCTTTTGCTTATTCTAACACAAGCACTTTCTCTCTGGTTTCCCTGCTCACAATGTTTTGCTTTCTAATCCATTCCTCACACTCCCAATAGAGCGGTTTACGAAATAGAATCTGTCAAATATTTTTTGTTGTTGTCGCAAAGAGTCTTTGATAACATAGTCTCCGTTTTTTTATGTTACCTACAATATAAATAATAGGTTTTTGATATGGCATTTATTGACACTTTTAACCTTACACAAACTGATCCTAGATTATCTTTTTAGTTCTGTTTTCCTTCTAGTGCATTCACGTATACCCTTTTTGCAAGATATAAAACCACAGAATGATTTTTCCATGAATTTTCAAATTTGCCATCTTGCTATGGTTGTAAGATTCTTACCCCAGAACCCTGAAAGTTAGTTTCATCCCCCTTTCACGCTCGAGCTCACGGGTCTCTCCCTTGGAAGTCTTCTAGCCCTTGGAGGGTGCCTATCTCATAGTGGGTGTTCAGTTGTTACTGATATATACATTTCTCTTTGGGGTATAATGTTATCTGCATTTTCTAGCTTGAAAAAAATTAAGCAAATACGTTTTAAAGTTAGTAAACATCAGCAGAGGAAACATGAAAATATTATTTGGATCACAGAAGCAATAAGCACAGAATGAGGTGCATCATCATTTCTGCCAGTTTTGAATAGATAATAATACGTTTTAAGGATTTGCTTCCACATCGACACGCTTGTGACTTTGTTAATTTACTGTTCAGTCTTTATAGAAGCAAATTCTATTTGTCACATGTATCTGTAGTATCTATGTCAAGGAGAGTTGAGAGTCTATATATTATGAAAATTTATTGAAAATCTAAAGAAAATAATTCGAAACATATTAATTCCACGAATTTTTTTTCTAAACACCTCTTTCTAAACACATTGTGAGTCAGAGGTTAAGGCCTAGGCTAGGGATTGATGGTTACAGCAGTCTGGGTTTTTCAGACAGAGTTTACAGTGTAGCTGTCTGGATAATATTGCGCAAATAATCACGCAGCTCAATCTTGTCGCATATTAAACCAACTACTTAATATAGTGAACGCAGAGCATAACAAGGGATGAAATTTATATTTATGAATAAAGCATTTCTAGAGGTAAGTACATTTTAGGCTTAAGTTAAAGCATGAAAATTGGGATTGGACAAGAAGAGAGAGGGAGAAAGTTCTAGCATCACTCAGGGAACAGCAAATATGAGAACACAGAGGCAGGGAAGTTACAAGGTCTGGGTAGCCAAATAACAATGAACACACACTCTGCCCCTTCTGCCAAAAAGAATGACATGAGATGAAGATTGAAATTTAGCCATAGACTAGATTGTTAGTGGTCTTGATACATATGTAAAGAATTCGGCATTTTTCCCTGAGCGTGGTCAGAAGCAGTATAATTTTGATTGGGGAATAATGTGATCAATGTGGAATGTTTCAAAGACAATTATGGCAGTTGTATTCTCAGAAAGAGCACTAAAAAAATGCTTTAATGCACTAAAAAATGCTTAAAATGCATTCATGAATCTTTCACCTTAAGCAAAATGTTTAAAATGAATGAATCTTCATGTACAAAGACTTATTTTGCTAATTTGCCTAGTTAAATGAATAATTTCTCGCATGTACCTGTAGAGAAAAAATTTCTCTGTTATTCAGTAGCCTATTGTGATATAATATTACTTATTCCCCATAAGTAATTACACATAATCGCCCCTTCTTCCATGGCACAAATTCAAGGCTTAGACTTTCAATAAACATTTGTTGAAGAAAAAGTGAATGGTGGCATCTCTGGAGAATAACAAACCACTTATTAATAGTTAAATTTCAATAGGCAAAGAAAGAGTGGAGGGTGGCAGAAAGGGCTATACTGATAATCTGTTGATAACAAAGTCTTAGAAGATTCAAGTTGAAAATTTAGGAAAATACAGTGGATAGTATTTGAAAATAGAATAGGAAAATGTTATTAATAGTACTAAGCTAGTAACAAGCGCACAGAAAGATGAAAGCAGGCATGGGTTTCCAATATTAAGGAAATCTTTTGTTCCTTTTTAAAAAAATGTTAGACTGAAGGGAAATCAAGAAATCATCTACAGACTTTGCCTTTCTTCTTTTTGTTCTCAAGGAAGTGTCATTGCTAGCTAGATTTTGGTGATTTCCACGTTTATATGTCAATCCAGGAATGTTTCTGTGATTGCCGGTTAACTTTTTTAACGGCTTATTGCCATGTACAGCCTTGCCCCACATTTCCTCCTTTCCTCGTCCACATCCTGTTTCAAGTCACCGAGAGGCACTGTAAATGCTGAAGAACTCAAAGCAGATACACTGCAGTAAAAGAGGAACAATCCTTCGTGAAACGTGCTCCTGCCGTGCCCAGGAGTTTATGATGTTGTAGAGAAGACATTGAAATGCAAGGGCCAACTGAGTGCAGGAAGGGGAAAAGCCTCTTCCAGAGATGGTGCATAAGTTTCCTGGTGAAATAAATAGGTGAGGTATGGAGAATGGGTCATCCCTGTGGAAAGGATAAGTCTGAGCCAGGCACAGTGGCTCCCAACTATAATCCTAGCACTCTGTGCGTCTGAGGCAGGTGGATTGACTAAGTTCCGGAGTTCAAGAACAGCCTAAGCAAAAGCAAGACCTGTCTCTATTAAAAATAGAAAAAAATTAGCCGAGTGTTGTGGCAGGTGCCTATAGTCCCAACTACTGGGGAGGCTCAGGCAAGAAGATTGATTGCTCCAGCCCGATTCTGAGGTTTCTATGAGCTATGAGAATGCCATGGTACTTTATTCAGGGTGACAAACTATTTCAAAAAAAAAAGGGGGGGAGGGGAAGGTAAGTCTAAAAGTCAAAAAAGTACGCCCAAGAGCATGTCTCATTCAGAAAACTGAAAGCTTAAAAAAACTCCAAAGGTTACATTTCAGGAAATGAATATATGTGGGGGGAGGGAGGAAACTAACATTCCTTAAAGGAATGGACAGTCACTGAAATACTAAATGGGAATAATTTGACTCTTTGAATATTTTAGGGAAAAAATTACATTAGCATCAGAGTAAGGAATGGTTTAGAAGAATCTCTGAAATTTGGGGAATTTAAATTGAAGTTGAAAAAATAAAAGAAAAAGAAGAAGTGGATGGCTGCCATTTAATCTCTGCAAGGAAAATAAAATAAACCAAAATCAAAAAACAAATAACAAAACATAAAATTAAATCAATGGAAATGAGGATGAATAAATTCGAACAACATTGAGAGAAATTAGGAAGTTAGAGTCAGTAAGGTACATATAATTGCTTGTAGTGAGAAGATAAGAGAAATCAATGGTAATTCAAAGTTTTCCAGCTTGGGCAACAGCCTGGGGGATTGATGCCTTGCGATAGGATGTGACAATGTGGGTGCCGAAAATTTGTGATAATTATCTTTTGTACCTTATTTGTTATCACCCCTACACTCGACTGCCATTAAATTGTTTCCTATTTCCCCCTAAGTATTTTTGAAACTATCCTCTCTCTATTACCTCTTCCTCTGCCTTAGTCCAACATAGTACATTTTTTTTCTTTTTTATTATATCATAGCTGTGTACATTAATACAATCATGGGGTACAGTGTGTTGGTTTCATATACAATCTGAAATATTTTCTTTTTTTTGAATTTTTATTAAATCATAATTGTGTACATTGGTGCAATCATGGGGCACAATGTGCTGACTTTATATACAATCTGAAATATTTTCATTGAACTATATAACATAGCCTTCATGGCCTTTTAATCACTATATGAAGACATTTATATTCTACATTTAGTAATTTTCACTTGTACCCTTGTAAGATGCACCGTAAGTGTGATCCCACCAATCACCCTTCCTCCACCCATTCTCCTCTCTCCCCTCCCCTCCTTTGCCCCCCTCCCCATTTCTTGTTCTATAACTGGGTTATAGCCTTCATATGAAAGCTATAGATTCGCTTCATAGTAGGGCTAAGTACATTGGATACTTTTTCTTCCATTCTTGAGATATTTTGCTAAGAATATGTCCCCGCTCCATCCATGTAAACACAAAAGAGGTAAGTAGACAAGATTAAGAAGGAAATCACCAAATTCTTGGAACAAAATGACAATGAAGATACGAATTATCCGAACCTCTGGAATACTGCAAAGGCAGTCCTAAAAGGGAAACTTATAGCACTGCAAGCCTTCCTCAAGAGAACGGAAAGAGA
>CAUYRH010089248.1:0-36887 GCA_963574655.1 Perodicticus potto | reverse complement strand
GTCTTGTGCTGTCTCAATAAAACACTACTGCGGAGGTTGCTCAGGGCTACCCTGCAATCAAGGTTAGCCCGCCTCCTACAAGCTTGTACTTCTAATCCGCGTCTAGCCTGGTTCCTTTCTGCTGCGACCAAGACCAGGGCCATAGGGGCAATGACAAACAATTACACAAAGAATATACATAAAATCTGGACAAACTGGAGAGAAAGATAAAAAAATGTATAGGAAGGACTCTAAAAAATTATGGGCCTAAGAATGGAAAGGCAATGATGACGTGAAATATATTATAAGGAATCCATGAAGAACAATAAGAGAGCGAGGACTCCAGATCTCAATCAAATGTTAGACTATGGGGGAGTGCACCCCGAGCAGGATTCTCTAACTCAAAGAAGTGAAAATCAATAAGACTGTTTTGAACAAAGGACACTATTGACAAAATAGAACTTACTGGCTTCATATCTCTCACTTTGAGAGACTCTGCTAGAAAAACGTCTAGAGACATGTATTAGAAAATACAAATATTCAGGGCAGCACCTGTGGCTCATCGAGTAGGGCACCGGCCCTGTTTACTGAAGGTGGCGGGTTCAAACCTGGCCGTGGCCAAACTGAAAAAACAGAAAAATAGCCAGGGTTGTGGCAGGCGCCTGTAGTCCCAGCTACTCAGGAGGTTAAGGCAGGAGAATCGCCTAAGCCCAGGAGTTGGAGGTTGCTGTGAGCTGTGTGATGCCATGGCACTCTACCGAGGGTGATAAAGTAGACTCTGTCTCTACAAAAAAAAAAAAAGAAAAGAAAAGAAAATACAAATGTTCAACACAAAGCAAAGGGAAAGTAATAGAAAGAAGGCACTCAACTATGGCAAACAATGCTAACCCCAACCATCTTGGTAAAGGGAACTTTTATGAATGAAACAGGCAAACACTAGAGGTAAACCCTAGAGCCAAATATTGAATACTGCAGGAAAGAAGTGCCACACAGAAACATTAACTCAAGCCCAAGACCAGGACATTCAAAACCTGAAGAAAGACCATGTATTCAGAAGGAAAATGGCAGTTGGTCCATTTCCCCAGTTGATCCCCAACCCCAGTTGTTCCTCACTGGGGTCTTATGAACAAGAGCCACAGAAACATGAGTTGCTGCCTCAGCTCAGAAATCTGCCAAAAGTTTTCTCCAATTGGAACTAATGTGGAGATGAGGAGGAAGCTGTGTCCTGAAGTAGGTTTCTTAGGCTTAAATAGTTTCATACATAAGCAGAGGCTCTTACAGCAGCCACTGTGACCTAGGATTGAAATGCCACACCTAAGACAAAGAGCATGCTATGCCACCAGACAGTGGCCACCCTCAGCTCCGAATGGGGTCCAAAAGCATAGACTCGAGGGTAGAGGGAAGAATATTAACATATTCTGAATACTATAAAAGGGAAAAAACAATTACTCAAACAAGTCTTTTAGACTGGTGCTGCCACCAATGCGAATTTCCAAATGTGGCAAGAATGGAACAGTCTCAGATCCCTCTTTGAGAGTAATAGTAATTGTAATAACAATGATAATTAATTATAGACAGTATTTGGCAAGTGGCAGGTACTTGTTCTAAGGACTTTACATAAAATTCATTTAATTCTTACAACAACCTATTATGGTAAATACTACAATTCCTATTTTACAGTTAAAGAAACTGACTCTCTATGAAGCAAGATAACCTGTCCAAGGTCATACAGTAGGTGGCATAACTGGAATTTAAATTCTGGCTCCAAAATCAGAGCAGTTAACCAACATTTTATGCCGTCTGTTTGGAAGAAGAGATGACAGTGTGCACTGGTCAAATTTTCCCTCAAGAGACTGTGAATATATGGTACTGTAATTGATGCCTTACTGGAGGTTGCTTCTAGGTCACAGACCCTGGCCAACAGCATGGCCTTGGAAAGACTGATACAACGACTGCTTTCTCTTTGCTGCCTATAGTCTCTGCTATAGGCTTTAGCAACAGTCACAAGGATCTAGATGATGCCAAACATAAGATCCTGGAAACATTACTTTACGTGAAATGGACACATCTGCTTGTACTGACTCCTGTTTTGAATGCGCTGGGTGTGGTGTTGATGTTTGATAATCATTTTGTTTGGTTGGAAGCAAGACACATGAAAATGCTGCTATAGACCTAATTCAACTTTTGCGGTCCTGAGGGATGACACCCACTCCAGGAGCCCAGACGGTAGCTGCTGGAGACATTCCAGCTCAAATCAGGCATCCAGAAGCCATCTGGCTGACACTGGGAAAAATAAAAATTAGGACTCTAATTTCTTAGTGCTTAAACTTGAGGAGTTTTAACTTTGATTGAATTTTAATTCACAAAGGTAAGATAATTTGATTTTGAAATGTATTTCTGTGTGAACTTAATTCTGGATTTAATTTCTTTGGAATTCTATTCATTAAATTTTAATTTCTCTACAAAAAGTTGATGATGAGCAAGGGTTAACATTCACAAATTGGAGAGATCTCTCTGTTTTGGGGATTTTATGATTGAAATATGTTAATTGTGTATTTAATCTCATTCAGAACCTCTGATGAACATGTCAGACCATTCATAACTATTTTGGACAGTTTTGCTGGGCGTAATTTGTGGATGTGAAATGGAATAAGAAGTGAACATGTAGTGTGCCACAGAATGGTCTTGGAGTCAGTCTAATTAATGCATTATTCAAACTCATTTTAGAACCACTGGGGTGAATTGAATACCATTCACTGTGACCCAGAGGGATCCACAAAGGAGCACAGTGTGGTTCCTGGAAGAGCAGCCTCCTAAAGGTCCTAAGAGACTGATGATCTCTTCCCTCAAGAGGGACAGTGACTCCCCTGGTTCGCTGTAATGCAATAATTAAGACAAAGAAGTGGAGAGATCAAAAAGTTGGGGGATTTTAGGAGTGTTATCAAACAATTCCCTCAAAACTGGACACTATCTATGTCTGTCTGCTGCTGTTAAACACTTCTAGGACATCCAATTGCAGAGAAGTGATTAGTGAACAGGGGAATAATGCCAAAGTGATAATGGAAGCTTGGTTAGGGATTGTGTGCTTTCCCTAAACCAAAGAAACCAAAAGAGCAGGTGAAAAATTCTCCTTTGGCAGGGAAGGAAAAAAAAGCTTCAGATTGCTATCCCAGAAAGGTGCACCACTGGCCTTACATGGCTCACTGATTGTGGGTGTTTTACTTCCTACTGTACCTTTCTTTAAAGAAGCCCCACTGCCTCAAGCTTCCCCTCCACTTCCATCTGTATTGTGTCATATTCTTTTATTCTTGTGCAGCTTTAACCTCTGCTGAAGCCTCTAAAATGCCTGCCCGGGTTGCTTACGTCTTCTCCTAAGTTAATAATTGTTATTTTAGCTAGTGTTGAAGTTTTAGAGGTGATTTTGAATGGTCTTCTCAAAGCTGTTACTATTTTTCACATAGGTGTTACTTTGGTGGTCATGATTTTACAGAATGCACTTTTCAAGTATATACATTCAGCCCTCCACATCTGTGGGTTCCATATCCCTAGACTCAAACAACCTCAGATGGAAAATACTTAAAAAACTTTAAAAAGCACAAAAATGAAAATAATTAAAAATTTTAAAATAATATAGTATATCAACTATTTACATAGCATTTAGATTGTGTTAGGTATTTTAAGTATCCAGAGTTGATTTAAAGAATGTGTGAGGTTCTATGCTTTGGTAATATACAAACATTCCTCCATTTTATATAAGGGACTTGAGTATTCATGGATTTTGCTGGGGGGGATCCTACAACCAATCCTTCACATATATCACGTAGTAACTGTATTATCTATTATGTACTGACATGATGATCATCTAAGAAATATGGCATCTGTGCAAAATTGGTATACTCTCTTCTAGTGTAGAAAGAATAGATCTACCTAGGATTCATAGAAAAATAATTTTTCCATGTGAACCAACATAAATTTCTTTATTAAAATCTTTTATGGTTTAGAAATCTAAAAACACAAGCAATGTGCTAATCCTATGGGTTTTTCAAAAATTTTGCTAGACTTCATGTCAATTGGCTCATTCCTCATAGCATAGGAGAAAACTTGGAAGTGTATCTAATTCCAAAGGAAGCAGCAGATAGCACAAAAGTTTTCATTTTGTGTATTTGTGCTTTTAGTTCTTGGGACAATTATACTTTTAATCTGTGATTATAAATATAAATTAATTTCTGTGATTTTAACATTAGATATTATTAAATGACTTTTCTTATATGATTCAAAGCAAGCAAAAAAGACATACATCAAATCCAAAGAATATCAACATTTATTTATTTAAATTAAAAAATAATCTTCACATAACACTTTACCTTTCCCAAGTTGAGATTCAGAAGGAAGATCACTGAATGTAAAAATTTAGGGATCTCAATCATTTGATGTACAAAATTATAATAATAAACAAAGAAAAGGAAATTTAAAAACCTAACATTAAGTGACTATGGCATTACAGACTGGAAGTTCCTCCAACAGGATTAGTGTCTATAAGTATTTTAAGTCCAATGAACTTGTAATGCTTCCACATGTTAGTAGTTGCATAGGCTAATTACAGCTGGCATAAGCTTTTATAAGTACACACAAACACAGGGCAAGGCATGCATTAAAATGGGATATTAGCACACATCTGGGACATATGAAGCATGAGGCATGAATCCAAAGGCCTCTGGCATCCATGAAGTATCATGCCTCAGAGTCAGTGATTTTCTGTTTTGATAAGTCATTCTGTTATACCATATTAGGGGTGGGGAGAGATCAACCTTCTAAATATAAATCTTTCATCTTAAACAAGGTTTCTTACCAATTCAATTCTACCAGTTTACTCAAATGTAATTTTTTAATTCCAGATGAGCTAAAAATAATTCAAAGATAGACAGGGTCCTAAGAAAACATGTTATTTATTATTAATGTAAGTTTAAGATTAATTAGAAAATACGGTTGATCATAATGAAAATGTTAGCTAGTGTAATGGGAGATGAGGCAAAAAAATGTAAGCAAGGAAGAAATTGATTTTAAGAATAACACTCTCACCATCCTCCCAAAAAGATCAAAAGGAAGGGCTCCTGGGCTTTATAGGTAAATGACTTTATCTAAACTCTTCTAGATAATGGGTAGGCATCTACAGGAACTTTGAAATAGTCAGAAGAAAACTCTTAATAAAATAAAAAATAATGATCATATCTAATACAAACACTAAAAATGGCAAGAAAAATATACTTTCTAAATGTACACATATACTAAAATCCTTAGCCAAAAAATTGAGTAATAAACTGAGTATCAAAATGTCACAGTTATCATTCAGTAAGTATTAATAAAAGATGATAAATAATAAATCAAGGAAATAGTATGCTTTATGTAGTAGAAGTGAGGAAATTGGGAAAAAAATAGAAGTATATAGTGTAGCCATACCTCCAATCACTGTAGTTATCTGGACCTAGCCTTGTATCTACAGGCGTGTTATTTAGTATCTTGGCTCTCCACAAGCATGGAGCTAAAGTTTAGATGAAGTGATAAGATCATCCCAATAGGACATTTAAATTCACAAATGTGGAATTCGTGGTATTTTTGTTTTCAGGTACTAACAAAATAAAACCTTTAGATATATTAGATGGGTATCTCATCTTTTGACAAAGATA
The DNA here is from genome assembly GCA_963574655.1 of Perodicticus potto. NCBI lineage: Eukaryota > Metazoa > Chordata > Mammalia > Primates > Lorisidae > Perodicticus > Perodicticus potto. The sequence goes on along the minus strand of CAUYRH010089248.1, from coordinate 31,224 downwards.
TACAATGAGATTATTTTAAAGCATGTTGTATAACTTTTTTTGCCTGAAGATGATCTCATTTTAATAATGTAACATTGGAAACAACTGAATGTCCAAGAAAAGACAGTTTAATTCATTCATGCCATTATGAGTGCCAGCTATGGCCCAGACACTGTGCTAATTACTGGTGTTGCAACAAAAATAGTCTCTGTTCTTGCCCTCGCCTATGCTACATTCTGATCAAGAGACAGATCATGCAGGAGAGTGATATATAATTCCTTCATACAACCAATTACTATCTATTGAGTGTATTATCGTCCCTGTTCCCAGCAAGTTTGTAGTGTGGTAGAAGTGCGCACACACCAAGAGTAACAAAACAATAAAATAATTACAGTCTATATTGAATATATTAGGAAAGTAGAATGCTTTGATAGATGAGAGGAAGGGAGGGAGAAAGGCAGTGAGGGAGAGAGAGAGAGAATGAGGGAAAAGAGAGAATGGGGAGAGAGGAGAGAAGGGGAAGAGAGGGGACGAGGATAGGAGAGAGAGGGGGAGGAGAGAAGGGAGAGAAAAAGAAGAGGGAGAGAAGTGGGAGAAAGAGAGAGAACAAAGTACAATGGCTTAAATTACTGATCTTGGAGCCTTATTATCTAGGTTTGAATTCCAACGCTACCACTTGCTAGTTGTGTGGCCTTGGATAAGTCACTTAACCTACGTTTGTCTCAGTTACTGTAACAAATAGGAGCCAAAACCTTTACTAAAGATACTTGGAAAGCAAAGTTTACATTATGAGAGAGAAGTGTCAGGAGAAGAAATTAGAGGTTCATCTGTAGTTTGAGACAAAAAAGAGAGTAGAACACGTCGATACTGGCAAGAAAGCCATATTTGCTTTTTTTTTTTCAATTCTCTAAATAATCGATATAGTTTATAAGTAATGAACATAGTTTCTCTGAGAACTAACTAAGTTAATATTTCTGATGAGTTTAGAATACTGCCTGGCCCAGAATAAGTACTTATACTGAGTTGATAACACAAGGACCTAGTATATGAATTTCTCTATGGTCGAGTTAATTCCAAATCTGGCAATTCCATGACAAAGGATATATACTTGGAAAGACAATGATATGCTGCAGCCAGCTTACTCCAATTGTTCTCACTTCTTCCCTAAGCTCTGCTTTCAGTGACTTCAAAGTCTTTCCCTTCCGCAACTCTGCATTGAGTTGTAAGTTCAGATCAACCATGGTAGGAGCATCAATAGCATGAAATTGGTAATTTAGTGGAGAGTAATGGGGTCTTGGAGTTCTTCCCAGTGGTTCCAAACTGATCCATAACTAGTGTGATATATTTCTGACATATCATAGCTTTTGAATAACCTCTGGAAATTGAACCAACACATATTTTTTTTAAATCGGGCTTTGTGTCCTTTTCATTATTGCTTACAAATTAAAAATGTGGTCCTCATTCAGTATAAATACTAGATAACAATGAACCAGGCTTCTTCATATTTTAAAAAAACACATTGAAATTTTTGGATAATGATTTTTTCAGTAGGGTTTGACACACTATTGATTGAATGTCTAATACATATTACATTTTACCAAGACAGTAATTATCACATTTTGCAATGAAATTATACTTTCATACTAACTAATATGTCCTTAAAGGAATTATACCATAGTTTTTTTTTTAAGTATAAATTAAGAGCATAACAAAACTCTTGGCACATCCCCTAGCTACATCTCTATGGATATATGTTGTTAAAAATGTATTAACTGAATAGTAGGACCTCTGACTTAATGAAAAATCAGCAGTTCAATTGCATAATATTTAAACTTGTTTGTAATGTCTTAAGTCAGGTAAAAACTTTTGGATTCAGAGACCTAAATTATTCCAGACCTTTTTTGTGCTGGTTGTTATTCTTTTAGAGAGAATAATTGCTCTGCTGTTGGAATACAGGGTGGCCATAAAGTTCATGGGCAAGTTAAAATAATGTGAAATTTAAAAATTTAAAATTGCACCTGAACTTTACGGCCACCCTGTATTCTAACTATTTTTATTTCTTTTTAAGTAGGTTCTATGACATTATGCAGAAAAGGGGCCATTAGAAATTATACACATTGATTAAACAACAAATAAGCATTTTGGAAAGCAGTAAACAGAGTATGCTAGAATAAAATCCAAAGAGAGATTGAGGTACTTAAGCATACTCATTCTCCCTCCCCTCTTTGCCCAACTTTTCTCACTCTCTGTCTATGTGTGCTATTAACTTTCTCTTTCTACCCTAAGCCCTTTCCACCTCATTGTCAGTGTAGGCCATTTTGCCTCTTTCTTTCCTTTCTTCTTCCTCAGTATTTCTTTCCTACTGGGGTTTTAGAAAAGACAAAATATAGTACCGAACCCTCTCTGCCCCTAGAACCAACACATTTTTAAAACCTCTATCTTTCTATCTAATCATTCAGTAGCATGATTTCTCATTTTTCATTTAGAACGATGTATCCTGTATGAATTATCTGTTAAAATTAAAACCACAAAGAGACACCAACTTATCCCAGTCAGAATGGTCATTGTTAAGTCAAAAAATAACTGATGTTGACATTGATGCAGTGAAAAGGGAACCGTTATATACTGTTGATAGGAACGTAAATTAGTACAACCTCTATGGAAAACAGCATAGAAATTTCTCAAAGAACTAAAAATGGACCTACTATTTGATCTAGCTATCACACTAGTGAGCATCTACCTAAAGGAAAAGAAGTCATTATATCAAAATTACACACACACTTGTATGTTTACCACAGCACAATTCACAGGTGAAAATATACAGAATCAATTTAAGTGCCCACCAACCAATGAATAAAGAAAATGTGGTGTACACACACACACACACATACACACACACACCATGGAATACTACTCAGCCATGAGAAAGAATGAAATTTTCTTTTGCAGCAACTTAGATGGAATTGTAGGCCATCATCCTAAGTAACTCTGGAAGAAATAGCCAAATACTGAATGTTCTTACTTATAAGTAGGAGCTAAGCTTTGGATACACAGGGAGGCACAGAGTGGTACAATGGACACTGGAGACTCAAAACGGGGGAGAGTGAGAAGGCAGTAAGAGATGAAAAATTACCTACTGGGTACAATATACACTATGTGGGTGTTAGGGACAGTAAATGCCCAAATTCACTACTATACAACGCATTCATATAATCAAAAATCACTCGGAATCAACTGAAATAAAATAAAAATAAAAACTAAAAAAAAAGAAAAAGAAATTGTTAAATTATAAAAATGTATTAATCACATTATTTAGTTATGATTTACTAAGATTAAAATGCCCATAAAGTTTTTTTAATAATGCAAACTTATGCTGAATAAAAAAATTCCTAAAACCTTAATGCCCTTTTATGATTTCCCTTTGTATAAGAATACCATATTTATTCATCTTATAATTAAAAAAAATTATATAAATGTCTTTCAAAATGTCAGCACATGGTTTACATAGTGTTTGCCACTTACCTTTTGAAATATCTTCAATTTTTCCTCCATACAAATCATAAAGGTATCGGGCTGGTGAATTTAGATTCATTCTCATTGTACAAGCATCTAAAACCTACACAGGAAAAAAAAAATCTGTAAACCAGGAAGCTCTGGTTAAATTGAATATACATTTAAAGTTCTTCCTATACTACATAGCTCTTAAAATTATATTGTAAAATAAAACTTAATTAGTTATAAAATGTTTCTAATATATAAAATGAAAAAATGGTTAAAGTTGTCAGATCCCAGGTGTACTTTGTAAAAAGACACATACACAAATATTGACAAGAAAAAGAGAAAGAAAAACATTAAGTAGCAGTTATCCATTCTTTAATAATGGTAGAATTTTAGAACTCTGAAAGAGTTTTATATTATTCTTGCGCCTTTCTGTATTTTCCATTTATTTTACAATGAGAGGATATTACTTTTTAAATTAGATTCTAAGGTACTATTTTTAGCTTTACAATTCTTTCCAAATATCCTAAAATAAATTATAAATATAATCTGATCGCAGTTCGCCTTAATAATTTACATTGTTTGGGTAATAAAACCTGGACTTAATCATCACATTTCAAGATCTTCCATGAGTGTGAGGAGTCTCAAGGACTTTAATGGTTTCTAATTTGGTCTATTTTCAATATTTTGATATCTTTATCTGGTCTTATTATCTTACATGTAGTCCTTGTAACCTACTGTGACAATCATCTTTCTAACTTCAGAGAAGACTTAAACACTTACCAGTTGGAGAGAAATTTCTACTCAAGAGGTAAGAAAACTAAAAGAAAAGAGGTGGGTGGGGTAGTGTCAGGTAATCTGAGGCAGGTGTTCAGAAGTAACTCCAAAAACATAAAACTCTCTATTTTCATCTAAAATTACAAAATACATTCCAAGTCCATATTGAAAGTACTATGTATCCATTTTTACTACTTGTACCTATAATATCACTTTCCTAAAACCAAGAACTACTACTAAAGGACAATGTTAAATTTATGATTATCAATATAGTAAAAAGAACATATTTTGATTGCTGATAGTACACCATCTTCATTTTTGCCTACTTTTTCTATCTCTACTTCAGAATTAGAGCCCATAATCCTATTCGTAGATTAATCCAATTCATTCGTTTTGTGACACAGGACATACATAAATAGTTTAATGTTTATACAGAGGCACAGCTATACTTTTAGTCTGGAGAACAACTTAAAACATTGTTTCAGTTTATCTAGTAGTTGTATCTAAACATGTGTTGAATTATAAAGGAAACATTTAAATGACAAATTCAATTTAACAAATTCGCCTTTATTGGACTATATGTACCAGAGGTTCTCAGCCATTATTCTACTCCTGTACATAAGCAATAATGTTTCTGCATACCAGACTTTCATGGGCCTTCACAGGGTTGTTACGGGCTTTCTGCACACCAGCTACAATTCAGAGTGTTGGGAAATTCTTCAGAAACTCTGTATTGCTGCTGTCTTTCTCAAAATCAAGAAAGCATACCTGCTCGTTATTAATAACATTATAATTTTGATTGTGTCTTGTATAATCTTGTATAATCTCTAATTTATGAAGCAAAGATCATTCACAAAACCAATGCTTTCCCTAGTTAAATAACATGGTACTTTCAACGTCCTTTATAACTGACTGTAAATACCACCATGGGCACATATTCATGGACCTCCACTCTGCCTACTTGGTGTGTGAAAATGCAAGGGTTCACTTCCTGACCAAGGCCATATGTTTTCACAATACAGACACAATGCTCCCTAACTTGGAATGTCTACTCTGATGTCACTGTCTCCAACTTTCTCCAGGTCTCTTATCCATGGATAAGGTAATAACGTAACAAATCTCTAAATGTTTCTCTTCCTGCCTTCCCTTCAACTCTCCTGGGTCATTTTTTTTTTTTTTTTTTTGCAGTTTTTGGCCAGGGCTGGGTTTGAACCTGCCACCTCCAGCATATGGGGCCAGCACCCCACTCCTTTGAGCCACAGGCACCACCCCTGGGTCATTTCTTTAGTGACTAGTGCATATAGGTTCACCCAGGACTCCCATCCCATGGATTGAAACCTTAGCAAAGATGCTTTGAAGCAATATTTAAATATAAGAGACAAGTAGCAGGGAAAGAAACAAGCTTTGTCTGTGGCTTGAGACAGAAAGGAAAGTGGAACACGTTGGCTGACACTGGCATGCAATCCATCTTTGTTTTTCTTTTTTGATATTCTAAGTAATTAACATGGTTGGTCTCTGACTAACAAAATTCTCATATTGGTCACTTTTTTCCTTGTGACTTTGTGCCCACTGATCATGCTTTTACCATTGCCACCACCACCTCTCTGACAGAAGTATTCAAGGGAGATAATTCAGTATAAATTCCTCCTTGGCCAATCATCTCTGAAAACTATTAGCAATCTACAGTTGGTCCCACAGACCCTAAGCAAACTCCTGGCCTCGATAGAGTCTCCTGTCTCAGGTTCTGCCTCCCAAAGTACCGGTGTTACAGGCAATAAGCCGCCAGGCCCAGCCCTATATTTCAATGATTTATAAAACATATTTCAAATACTGCTGCCTTTGAGTCTTTAAAAAAATCAGTCTAATAAAAATAACACCACTTTCTAACTCAAAAATTCCTATTTTCATTGAATTAAAACATAATTTAAAATGTTTGTACAAGCCAAGTTTTAAGAATTAAATGAGCTTAAAAACATTAAAAAATCAGATACAAAAAATTAATAATGCATCAGCAACACACATTCCTTCCTACTTGCAGAATGAAAACTCCTTGCAGTGTTTAAGCAATGCCATTCTTGGTTGTTTTTTTTGTTGTTGTTGTTGTTGGTTGGTTGTTTGTTTTTGGCCGGGGCTGGGTTTGAACCCGCCACCTCCGGCATATGGGGCTGGCGTCCTACTCCTTTGAGCCACAGGCGCCGCCCCAGCAATGCCATTCTTTAGTAATCATTTTCTCAGAGTAAATTACCAGTGGTATGAATTAGTATCAATGTAAGTTTCTGCCCTCAAATGAAACTTCTATTTGTAAGGTCATCCATATAATTCACAATTGAAAAATACTTAATGGTGCCATCTTGATGTAACATTAAAGTTAATTAAATAGCATTTCCACTAATCTGCACCTGTTAAACTTGTTAAACTAATTACTTTAACAATTCACATTTTGTTAATTCTCTACAGGTTAGAAATAGAGAACTCTTCTGATACTAAAGCTTAAAATTATTATGCTGTAAAACTAGAACCCTCTTGACAAGCACTTGGAAGAGACATTGCACAATCTTTTCAGTTTAACCTACCTGTTTACAGTTCTGAGAGTCAACTCCACTCCCAGGCACATCTGGTAGCGTTTGGAGCTCATGAAATGGTCACCACATATGTGGTGTGATTACACAGTCCACAGCTTCTGGGTTGCCACTATCTCAGTTCAGGTGAAAGAGCATGCTTAAACCAACATCACCACAGGCCATATAAGCCAGGCCAACAAGCCATCAGACCCAACAATGTCAGTCCTCTTCAAAAATAAGAGAACCTTGAAACATTATAACATGTTTTTATGCCCAGAACCATTATCCTCAATTTACACTCCCCAACACACTCTCTTAAAAAGATCTGTGACTGCAGGGGGTCTGTAAACTACAGCTTGAAGGCCAATTCTGGCCCACAACTTATTTCTATATGACCTGTGGGCGAAGGATGGTTTGCACATTTTTATTTCTTAAAACAGAAATCAAAAGAAGAAAAATTCTGTGATATGTGAAAATTATATGAAATTCAAATATAAATACCCATAAATAAAGGCTTCTTGGAAAAAGTCACAGTTGATCATTTACATATGTTCTATAGCTACTTTTGTACTACAGAAGTAGAACTGAAATTGTTGCTACAGAGATCTTATCACCTACAAAAAAAAAAAAATACTACCTGTCATTTTACAGAAAAAGTAAAGTATGCCTACTCTGGTATAGTACATCATCATTCACATAAAGTTCTATATTTTCCTTCCTGGATAAATTAGCCTCAACTCCTTTATCCATGTCTAAATTCTAAATCTCTTGCCTTGTTCACTCTGAAAAGGCCTCCCCTGATCAACAAACTTGACCAGAAATTAGATTCTCAACCTCTTAAAAGAAACCAGGCTTTCCCCTTAGTTCTCAAGAGGTGGGATTTTATGCTCTATTATTATACCATCTCAAGCTTGGAAAGTGGTGTTACAAAGCTATTTTAAGATAATTTCTTCCCAATCCTCTTACTGAACAAACAAAACAAACCTATTTCCCCCACTCCCAGGATCTAAATGTTCAGCCACACTACCTTCCCTCACTCCAGTCATTCTTTCTCATTCATGAATAACTTTGGCCACACATTGCTTGCAAAATTCTAACTCTGCCTGACCCTCAAGTTCCACTCCCTTGGCATACGGAGAAGCCTGGAGCTGCTGGAGAAAGCCACACAGTCTAAACCAGTGGTTCTCAACCTTCCTAATGCTGCAATGTATTTTCATTGTTAAAAAAGGATCATGACCCACAGGTTGAGAATTGCTGGTCGAAACACATCAATTACTATTATTCATGATCACCAACCTCCATGGTCTTTCAGTACTGCCCAGTAACTTTTATTTCATTTCTTTGGTCAAATCTCTCTCATTTTCCACAATGAGTATTTCTAGCCATCTGTTTATCTCTATTCACCCTCCTCTTTCCTAAATTTCTCCTCACTTTCAGCCAATGACATGACCTCCTACATCATAAAGAAAATTAAAGCCTTAATTTTCCTGCTATCAAAGCTGCAAGCCCACTTACTTCTAAAACCATCCACTCCTTTTCCCTCTAGTTATATTACAGGAGTGCCTGCTCCTATCTAAAGCCAACATTCCACTTATGCTTTCAAGTACACATGCTCTCAGCTTTCAAAGCAGTGTATATTATTAATCACTTCCTTTCTCTAATGTATATTTATCAACTCCTTCTCAACTAAATTTTTCCAACTGGTATACAAACATAGTCAAGTCTTTCCTATCTTAAAATTTGTTTTAATTTTTTAAAATTTTTAATTTTTTTTAATTCAGATTAATATGAAGGTACAAATGATTACGTTACATTGTTTGTATTTCTAAAATGAAGTTCAAGTTCTAGTTGAGGCAGTTGAGCCTTTCTTTCTGGGTGTGCTGTACACCCTCACAATGTGTCCATCAGGTGAGAGACTACCACCCTCCTTTGGTTTCCCCTCGCCCCCTTAAATATACTTATACTAATTCTCTTGTATGGGCATGTAGTTGTTTTTCAGTTAGATTCATATTAGTATTGAGTACATTGGATACTTGCATTTCCGTTCTTGTAATACTTTAGGAGAATGTGTTTCAGCTCCATCCAGGGAAACACAAAAGATGTAAAGTCATCATCTTTTTTATAGCTGAATAGTATTCCATGGTATACGTGTAGCACAGTTGTTGATCCATGGGTTGATGGGCACTTGGGTTGCTTCTATACCTTGGCAATTGTGAACTGCAATAAACATCTAATGCAAATGTCCTTAAGACAAAATGGTTTATTTTCATTTGGATAGATTCCTAGTAATTGAATTGTGGGATCCAGTGGAATGTCTCCATTTAGCTCTTTGAGGATTCTCCATACTTCTTTCTCCTTAAAGGCTGTATTAGTTTGCAATACCACCAACAATGTAAAAGTGTTCCCTTCTTCTCACACCCAAACCAACATTGCAACTTTGAAATTTTGTGATGTGGTCTATTCTCACTGGGGTTAGGTGATATCTCAGGGTGGTTTCGATTTCTCTGATGATTACAGATGATGATCACTTTTTCATGTGTTTGTTGGCCATTCACCTGTCTTCTTCTGAGAAACTTCTGTTCATGTCTCTTGCCCAATTATAGACAGGATTTTTGTTTGTTTGTTTTGAGACAGAGTCTCACTATGTCACCTCAGTAAAGGGCTGTGGTGTCACAGCTCACAGCAACCTCCAACTCTTGGTCTTAAGCGATTCTCTTGCCTCAGGCTCCCAAGTACCTGGGACTACAGGCACCCGCCACAATGCCCAGCTATTTTTTGCTGCATTTGTCATTGTCATTGTCATTGTTGTTGAGCTGGCCCAGGCCAGGCTTGAACCCCCTAGCCTTGGTGCATGTGGCTGGCACCATAACCACTGTGCTACGGGCACCAAGCAGTTTGTTCTTTTTTTGTAGATAAATTTGAATTCTCTATAGATTCTAGTTATCAACCCTTTGTGAGATTCGTAACATGCAGATATCTTTTCCCATTTTGAAGAGTCCCTGTTTGCTTTGATTATTGTGTCCTTAGCTGTGCAGAACCTATCTTAAAAATTAAATCTCTCCTTTATCTGATATCTCCCTTTAGCTACTCCTTCTTTTCAGATCTAAACATCTTAAAAGATGGGTTCATGTTCTCTATTTCTATTTCATTCCCACTCATTTATAGGCCATTCCAGTCAGGTTTTTCTACATCATTTTACAGAAATAAATTTCACAAAAATTAACAATGACTACTAGGTTGGTAAATCTGAAGGAGATTTTCTTAATCTTTACTTATTTTAACCATTTAGGGTCATTTGACCATTTCCTCTTTCTTTAAATACTTGTTTCTTTTCTGATTTTCTTTTTCTTTTTTAATTTTATTTATTTATTTATTTATTTATTTATTTATTTATTTTTCTTTTGCCCTCAGTAGAGTGCCATGGCATCATCATAGCTCACAGCAATCTCACTCTCTTAGACTCAAGTGATGTTCTTGACTCAGCCTCCCAAGTAGCTGGGACTACAGGTGCCCAACACAACAGTTAGCTATTTTTTTTTTCTATTTTTAGTAGAGACGGGGATCTTACTCTTGTTTAGGCTGGTCTTGAACTCCTGAGCTCAAGCTCCATCCTTCCAGAGTATTAGGATCACAGGCAGGAGCCACTGCACCTGGCCTTGAACACTCTTTTCCCTTGAATTCACAAACTTTCGGCTCAGCACCTATAGCTCAGTGGCTAGGGTGTCAGTCACATACCCCAGAGCTGGCAGGTTTGAATCCAGTCCGGGCCTGCCAAACAACAATGACAACTACAACCAAAAAAACAGCTGGGCATTGTGGCGGGCACCTGTAGTCTCAGCTATTTGGGAAGCTGAGGCAAGAGAATCACTTAAGCCCAGGAGTTTGAAGTTGCTGTGAGCTGTGACACAACAGCGCTCTACCCAGGGCAACATAGTGAGACTCTGTCTCAAAATATAATAATAATAATGATAATAATTCACTAACTTTTCTCCTGCTTTCTTCTGTATTCTTTATAAGCACATGCCCCTCTATTCATTCACTGGGATTTATTAAGGTAAGGCCTATAGTTCCTTCTGCCCTTCTCTAATAATAATTAATAATAAATAAATAAATAGCCAGATAAAACTTACAAAAGAAATCAGGTAATTTAAGTCTTTCCAATTTTTTCTTTTAAAAACTGATTTGGTTATGCTAATTCCTTTTCACTGCCACATGAATTTTTGAAATAGCTTGCCAATTTATTCCCTCTCCTTCAGAAAAAAAAGCTCATTGGAATTTTGATAGGTATTGTGTTGACTATGCAGATCAACTTGCAGAAAACACACACGTTTTTGTATTTGACATCTTGAAGGATTTGTATTTGACATCTATTGAAGTTTCCAGCTCATGAACGTGGGATTGGCCTTCATTAATTTCTCTCAGTAATTATTTGTTTTTATTCCATAGATCTTGCACATATTGTGTTAAATAAATATCTAAATATTTAATGTCTTTGGGTGGTATGGCATTTGATTTTTTAATTTTCTAATTGTCACAAGCATATAGAACCTTGCTGTATTTATTCCTTAGTTCTGCTAGCTTTTATGTCAATTATCTAGAACATTTTATATTCTACCATGTTGTCTATAAATAAAAGTTTTACCTTTTCCTTTCAAATTTATAGACTTTTTCTTACCTTACTACACAGGGTAGGTAGCATGGTAAGATGAAATGGTAAGACAGAACATTTTTTCCTTGTCCCTGATCTTAGGGAAAAATAGTTCAATATTTCATCACTAAGTATGAAGTTTAATTGGTATCTACTTACTTATTTTTTAATTTCAGATTAATATGAGATTAAATTAATTGATCTATTAATTTCAGATTAATAAATGATAAGTTACATTGTCTGCATTTTTTTTTCAACAGTCTCACTTTATCGCCCTGGGTAGAGTGCTGTGGTACCATAGCTCACAGCAACCTCAAACTCTTGGGCTCAAGCAATCCTCATTGTTTGCATTTCTATTTATTTTTATTTTTATTTTTTTATTTTTGTTTAGCAGGCCCAGGCTGGATTCAAACCTGCCACCCCTGCTACATGGGGCTGGTACCCTAACCACTGCTACAGATGCCCCCCTCACTGTTAGCATTTCTAAAGTAAGGTTCAAGCTGTAGTTGAGCCCTTCATCCAGGGGATGTGTTGTATACCCTTACACTGTACACATTAGGTGAGAGCTTACCAATCCCTCTCCCTCCTTGCCTTTCCCCTTTCTCTTCTCCCCTCTGCCCCCTTGGACTTCAAACTAATACAGCCTCTATGGAAAGAAGTATGGAGAATCCTCAAAGAGTTAAAACTAGACCTTAAATTGGTATTTAGAAGAGATTCTTTGCCAGATTGAAAAAGTTTCCTTTCTAGGGAAAGTTAGCTTTTTTTCATAAATGAATATTAAATTTTGTCAAATTCTTTTCCTATACCTATTGATAAGAAGAGACAGTTTTTCACATATTTTCTAACTATATTGATTAATTTTTATCATTAACTTTGTTTTGCTGGGATAAAACCCACTTGGTCCTGATGTATTATTGTTGGATTTGATTTGTTAATTTGGAAGTTTTTTTTAAGATAGAATCTCACTCTACCCAGGCTAGATAGAGTACAATGGCATCATCATACCTCACTGTAACCTTAAACTTCTGGCTCAAATGATCCTTCTGCTTCAGCCTCTCAATTAGCTGACACTATAGGTGCCTGCCACCAGGCCAATCTAATTTTTCTATTTTTTCTGGAGACTAGAAAGGGTCTTGCCCTTTCTTAGGCTGGTCTTGAATTCCTGGCCTCAAGCAACCCCCTCACCTCAGCCTCCCAAAGTGCTAGCATTACAGACTTGAGCCACCATACCTGGCCTGATTCATTAATATTTTAAGGAGTTATTTTGCATCTATGATGAGAGGCGATTGGTATGTATTTTTCTTTTCTACTAATGTCTCTGTGATGCTTGCCTCATCAAATAAAAGAGCAAGTATTTCTTCTTTCTCTACTTTCTAAAAGGTTTGTATATAACTAATATTAATTATTTCTTCTTTTAACATTTGATAGAATTCACCAATAAAATCATTTGGACCTGGAGTTTTTGTTTTTTGTAAAGTTTATAATTATAAATTAAGTTTCTTCAAAAAACACAGAGATTTTCAGATTTTTAATTTTCTTCCATGTCAGTTTTGGTAATTCAAGTCTTTCTAGGAATTCTTCCAATTCATCTAAATTGTCAGTTTTATGAGCAAAATAATACTGATATTACCTTATTATTCTTTTGATGACTGCAATATCCGTAGGCATCATTTCTCTTTTACTACAGATAACAGCCTTGAATCTTTTTTTTTTCATGGTCAAGTCTACCAGAGTCTTGTCAATTGTATTATCTTTTCAAAGAGCCAACTTCTGTTTTTGCAGATTTTCTCCATTGTCTGTTTAAGTTCTCTTTTACTAATTTCTACTCTTGATTGTTTTCATCCTAGGGGGCTGGGCACTGTGGTTCACACCTATAATTCTAGCACTCTGGGAGACTGAGGCCGGTGGATTGCTTGAGCTCATGAGCCTGAGACCAGCCTGAGAAAGAGCCAGACTTCATCTTAAAAAAATAGGCAGGCGTTGTGACAGGACATGTAGTCCCAGCTACTTGGGAGGCTGAGGCAAGAGGATCACTTGAGCCCAAGAATTTGAGGTTGCAATGAACTATGATGCCATGTACTCTACCAAGGGTGACAAAATGAGACTGTCTCCAAAAAATAATTAAATTAAAAAAAATTATTTTCGCCTTTCAACTAACTTTGAGTAAAATTTGCTCGTCTTTTTCTAGCTTAAGGCAAAACATTAGACCATTAACTTTAAACATTTCTCCTTTAACTTTAAACATTTCTCTTTTTTATTCTCCTTAGGAATATTATTCTTTATCTAAATACTACTTGAGCTTCATTCCACAAATTTAAGAGGATGAATTCATTTTCATTCTGATTTCCCTCCATATGTCTTCTTTGACTTGTGTTATTTAGAATTGTGTTGTTTAACGTCCACATAGCTGAAAAGTGACCTTATATCTTTTGTTATTTATTTCTAATTTTATTCCTTTGAGGTCAGGAAACATATGGTTGTGTCATGTTTTAATCCTTTTAAATGTATTGTGACTTTTTAAATGAATAGTAAATGATATATCTCAGCATATGTTCCATTGCCATTTAAAATAATTTCTTAAAAACCAATTTCTACCCAAATTTTTTTCTGGTATCATTTCTTTCAGTGAAAAAACATCCTTAACATTTCTTACAGTATAGATCTTCTGGAAACAAATTGCCTCATCTTTTGTTGGTCTGGGAATGTCTTTATTTAGCCTTCGTTTTTGAAAAAATATTTGCACTGTGCATAAAATTCTAAGGTGACAATTTCTTTTTTCTTTCAGCACTTTAAAAATACTGTTTTCCCCCAACATTTTAAAGATATTTGTTGTCTTCTGGCTTGTATCTCTGACTAGAAATCACTTTTCATTCTTATATTTGCATTCCTGTATTGAATGTGCCCCCTTCATTGTAGTTTAAACTTTTTTTTTTTTTGAGACAAAAGTCTCACTTTGTTGCCCTGTTAGAGTGCTGTGGCATCATAGTTCACAGCAACCTCAGACTCTTGGGCTCAGGTGATTCTCTTGCCTCATCCTCCTGAATAGCTGGGACTACAGGTGCCTACCACAACACCTGGCTATTTTCAGAGATGTGGGGTCTTACTCTAGTTCAGGCTGGTTTCAAACTTGTGAGCACAGGCCATCCATCCACCAGAGTACTGGGATTATAAGTGTGAGCCACTGCCCTTCTGCCCCGCTACCCACTGGCCTAATTTAAGCTTTTTATCAGTTTCTTTCACTTATCAGGTTTTCTTCCATCTAGGGGTTCAATAAGCGTCTTAGATCTGTGGGTTATTTTTCATGAAGTAAAAAAAAAAAAAATGGCCATTATTTCTTCAAATATATTTACCCCCTTCCCAGTCTTTCTAGAGCTCCAATTATACATATATTATGCTGCTTAATATTATCCCACAAGTTGCTGTCATTCTGTCCTTTCTTCAGCCTTTTCCTTTTTCTTCTCTGTACTTCTGTTTGGATAGCTTGACTGACTTGTCTTGAGGTTCACTGATCTTTCCCTTCTAATATTTAAGCCGATGATCAACATATCCAGTCATTTTTTTTCTTTTTTACAATTAAGATATTACAATTTTTTAGACCTAGAAGTGCCATTGGTTCTATTTTCAGTTTTTATTTATCTCCACATTATACAGGTGGACATAAAGTCCATGTGCAGTTAAAAATAGACAGGTTTTTTAAATTCCTTGAACATATTTATAACAGCACATTGTGTTTTGTGTTTTGCTTGAATCCCTCGAACATATTTATAATAGCTTTTCAAATGTCTTTTTCTGTTGACTTTATTCTGGGGTCTGTTTCTATTGATTCACTTTTCTCCTGGATATAAATTATCTTTTCTGGTATCTTCATGAATGCCTCATAAGTTCATCAAGATCTCTTCCCTTCCAATAGTCAAAATGCAAATGTCTCCTTACCCTGCATATACTCCCATGTCACTTCCCTTTTACATCCTAATTAGTTGTCCTTTTCCTAGTAGCTATTTGTGCCAGACCTTGTGGAGCTCACCTTATGCATAAGCAACTTAATAATCAGCCAAAGACACAAAGGGATGCTTATGCAATTTGGGGAATAGTCCACAAATATTAATATTTCTCATAGCACAGATCTGCTGGAAACAAATTGCATCATCTTTTGCTTATTTGAGGATGCCTTCTTTTCATCTGCATTTTTGAAAAATATTTTCACTATATATAAAATCATAAGGTGACCATTAGAATTCAATGGCACTGCTGTGCAAATTTCCAGCCATTTCAGCCTCCTATAACTTTGATGTCTTTCTCTGCAGCTTATGGAGATTACTGTGATTTTCTTGTATTCTCTTTCTCTCTACACAATCCAAAAATTACTTTCAGGTACAAAGATGGGGTAAATTGTAGGACTCACTTCAACTTTTCCCTTTCCTTTAAGCATTACATCTGATACTTCATGTTGCCTAATATATAGAAATGGTTGTCTTATATATTTTACCCAGTTTTTCAGTTGTTTGAAATGGAATGCCTGATACTATTTACTTCTGGTATAACTGGCAATAGATGTCTCATGTTTTCAATTTTTCATCATTATTTTAAATCATTCTTAAGTAAGGGCACATTGGGGATTTAAATACAGTAGAAGCTCCATGGTTGGCCACCTCTTAAGTTGACCTAGTCTTCATAGATTGGGCATGTGCCACATGCACATATCAGTACAGGAGGCCCGGTTCCTTATGTTAACCAGTTTGTTACAGTCCCTTGGGTGCTCAACCTACAGAGGTTATACCTCATAAGAAAAAATATACTCATGGCACATTCACATATTATGTGAATAATAATAATAATATTAAGTATTACTTTTTTGCTCTTTGCCCTTTTGCCCTTAGCCTATAGTGTAGTAAATAGTATGATCACAGCTCACTTCAACCTTGAAATCTTGGGCTTAAAAGATTCTACTTCTTTAGCTTCCTGAGCAGCTGGGACTATAAGCCAGTGCCACACTACCTGGCAAATATTGCTCTTAAAATCAGAAAAATCAGTTCTAGTCTCAGCTATACCAAATAATTCACTTTGAATATGACAGTTAACTTCTCAAACATCTCAATTTTCTGAGTTGCTGCTCAGGATGATTTTATAAAATTCTATGATTCTCATGTCTAGAAACTAGATTAAGTTCATCAAAAATACTGTAATGATAAGGTATATATGAAGATCTAGCTAATAAACCCTTTAATTTAATCACTATTTTTATATGTTCTTAGCAATCAAAATGTATTAAAAACATGAAATGTACATATAAAAACTAGTAAAAACTTCAATGCAACAACACAGAAATAAATTTTACTTTTTCAGGTTTAATATCATTTTTATGTCTTAACTGCCCTTTAATAATATTAAGAACTATCCTTAACTATGATCAGTAAAGTAAATAACCTTTAGGCTGAAAGTTCTCATTTGTTTTTATTTCCACTAAGGAAATTCACATTTTTGTTTCTCTAGGATTTTATTCAAGAAAAAATTTCTGACTACTAAATACTTACAATATTCTGAAACAGGGGAGTACAACTTCTTTTTTCTCTGCCACACAATGAAAAAATAAGAGCTGTCTTGGTATACACATTAAATATGAAAACACTAATGAACATTAACTCATTTAAAAAAAGTTCTGTGCGTACTTTTCATGACATTGGACACCAGAGATAAGCAAAAATAGACCTCACACAATATGCATTCAGTCTGCAGGCTGCAAGTTGGACACCCCTGTTCTAAAATAAACCAATTCTATGACTCTAGAAATTCATATTAAGGGCAGATAGTTAGCTATTCATAGACTCTTGACCATATTATCAAATTCCATATTTTAAAAACATCTGCTTTTATGTTTTTAATCAAATATTAATCAATCTTTATTTTAAAAATAGACTGATTTATACATAGTAATAATTAGTATCAATGAACTTTTTCTCATACTTCACAAAAAGCTCTGTAATAAAGTTCCAACACACTCATTATGCATGACCTCCCCTGTCAGAATCCATGTCCAGCATCTTTAATCAAATTTTGTTACTCCAGGTGCTCCTTTTTAAATCTCTTAAAATGTTCCCTAAATTATTTTACTCACACATTGGGAAAATCTTTGCTGCTATAGTTACTGATCTGTGTGTGAACATTCTACAATTTTAGTATTATGTTGTATTTTTTCAACTGAATTGGGCCTTTCTTGAACTTGAAAATATTTTTTCTTTTTCTTTCTTTCTTTTTTTTTTTCTTTTTTTTTTTTTTTTGTTTAGGCTTATGGAGTTACTTTTCAAATTAACAAATGGTAAAAATCAGAGAAATCCGGATTTTCCTCTGGTTTATAGGCATCTGATAAAATCTATTAATTCCTTATACCTGGGTAATCATATATGAGTAATTTTCTCAATAGGTATGTGGCTTTCAAGTAATAATGGAATGCTGTTTTCCAAGATACTGGGTAAAAAAATTCATTGAGATAGGAAAATAATATTAGAATTATTTATTTTTTACCTATAAAAAATAAACATTATACAAGATTGACACTTGACATGTATTACCTAAAAAAAGATAAACAGAAAGAAGGGAGATAACTAAGTAGTAAATGATTTAGCAGACCAGAAATGTCAGAACTTAAGCTAGGAAAATAAACTTGACTTGTATAGCAGAACCCTAGAAATGCTCAGAAATTTGAGACATCAGGTATTTCTAAAAGGAGGACTAAAAATAGATTTACTGTTTCTGTAGAAAGTAGTTAAAGCCCCAGAGCCTTTCCCTCAAGCATTCAGGCAACTATACTTTTACCTGAATGAGAAGTAAAGATCGATTTGTTCTCTGGAGAGACCAGCCTAGAGAAAGGGAGAATTTAGAGGCACCAGGAAAACCTCACAGGGAAGACAGCTTACTGAGAAGAGAGAAATTAAGTCAAAGTCTGAAATACTGAAAGCACCACTCTTAGCCCCTTTCTCCACTTAGCTACTAGATTGCTCAAACTGCCAGAGTCCAGTTGGTGAAATTGATTACCCTCAGAGAAAAGACACTGACAATTAGGGAGTCCACTCCAAAGAAAAAGCCCATTCAAAACCTCTCCAGTGAAACACATTCCTCAATATGATACACTTGTGCTCACAGAGATCCTGAACCAAGTTTTTTAGTTCTTCACTTTTACATACTGATGGAATATTAACTCATATTTAAGGACAGCCTATACTATTCAAGACCAAAAACAAACAAACCAAACAAAGACCCCAAAACAAACAAATAAAAACCAGCTGGGTATGATGGCTCACACCTTTAATCCAAGCACTTTGGGAGGCTGAGGCAAGAGAGTTGCAAATAGAAAAATCAGCTGGGCATGGTGGTGCACGTCTGTAGTCAGAGCTGCTCAGGCAGCTGAGGCAGAAGAATAGCTTGAGACCAAGAGTGCGAGGTTGCAGTGAGGTATGATGACACCACTGCACTCCTCTAGCCCAGATGACAGAGCAATACCTTGTCTCAAAAGAAATCAAAACAAACAACAACAAAACCCAAGTACTTAGAGAAAACAGAAACAATGCAGGGAGAAGTAAAAAATTCATTGAATTGGGAGGTAAAGATAAGCAAATTTCTTAGATAACACAATTAGAAGTTTGGTTCATAAAGTCCAACATATAAAAGGAGAAGTTCTATAAAGTCAGAACAGAAAACATACAGGAAAAGGGTATTGTAAAAAAAAAAAAAATTCAACAAAATATCTCAGAAGAAAAGGATGAGACTTTTCAGACTGAAAGGACAAACTGTGTATCCAGCACATCTTAAAAAAAATTTGGAACGCTACCAATAAAGAGATGATTCTATAACAAATCCTTCATTCTTTGTGTCACAAAAGGAATCAGTGCAATACCGGTCTTCTCAACAACAATATTGGAAATAAGAATTGATGGAGAAATACCTTTAATATTTGCAGGAAAAAATTATTTCCCAAGACCTCAAAACCCTTCCATAGTCTCTTTTTGGAGAAGCCACTAGATAAGTGCACAATTTGAGTAAATGAGGATAGAGGAAAACTAGAGAACTAGGGACAAACCATCCAACACAACAAAGAAGGAACAATAATCCCCAAGGTGATGATGAAGAGAGATCTGAGGATAGAGGTCGTAGAGGGCAACCAGTTCAAACTGAAGGAAGAAGACAAGTGTCTTCTGTTTGTTTCACTCATTTCCTTATCTTTTACATTGTTTTCTTCACCACTGTAATTGCATATTAGTAATAGTACATGGAAAACCAAGGATAAAACAAACAAAAAATAATTTTTAATTATTGAGATTAAAAAACATTTTTCATGAAGGAAATGATATCCTGGATAATAAAATAATCTACACTGTTTAATACTACTTCTCTAACGATGAATCCAAGAGATAATTAGTGGAGAATAAAACTTATCTATTATGACGCTAACCTTAAAGGGTGTATTCCTGGCAGTCATTTTCTATTTCCCATTAATTTGGCATCTTATACCCACAAATTCTTCTTAATACCTTTTTCTGTCTGGGCATGATGGCTTATGCCTATAATCTTTGCACTCTAAGAGGCCAAGGTGGGTGGATCTCCCAAGCTCAGGAGTTCCAGACCAGCCTGACCAAGAGCAAACTCCTGTCTCTCCTAAAAATAGAAAAATTTGCAGGACCTTGTGGTGGGCATCAGCTACTTGGTAGGCCTAAGGCAAGAGGATTATTTGCACCCAAGAGTTTGAGGTTGCTGTGAGCTATGATGCCATGGCACTCTACCCAGGGAGACAAAGTAAGACTCTGTCTCAAAAAACAAAAAAACCCATTTTCAACCCATGAATATATGTTTAGCTTATACCCTACGGTAGAAACTGCTGTGTGATTATTAAAATCATATCAAGTAATTCTCAAAGCAGATTCAAAGTACAAAGGGAGATACTATAGCTCTAGTATTCCAGAGTTTTGTGAAGAAATATATCATTTTGGCCCTGAATTTTCTTTTTATTTTCTACTTACAATTAAAATACAGACATTTCCCCCTGGCTCTATTCTGAGCTCACAGAGGACTTTTATGCTTTAACTGATTTTGCTACCCATCTTCAATAATTCTCTCCTTATACTACTTCAATAACCTTTACCATATTAAAGTCCTTTACATTCTACTTCAGTTGCATATAAGTAATAATCTAAAAATAGCTAACATTGCTAATATTTTATCATAAAAGAGAAAATAATGTGTGTTTCTCTTATGAGTATACAACTTCCTTATTTCTATTACTGATGTGGTATGTAATCTATAAGAAGGGCATCACCCTATGATTATCAACAAAGCTTCCAAAATTTAAATTTTATTTTGAAAATAATTAGCTAACCCTATTTTTCTCTTCTGAAAAGTTCTTATCAACATCCAGCACCAGCCTTTTGTGGCCTCCTCTCCTTTTTACATCATTTTTAAAAGTGAAATTTAGGTACATATTTACAAATACATTTACTACTAAACCATGTTCTACCACAAGTTTTTATAAACGGAAAATTCTTTAAATTGAACAAATTCTAAAAAGAAAATAAATAAGCTAAAGATTTCCTTGATCATCCAGTTTTGAATAAATTGCTCTCTAGAGACAAAAAGCAAAATAGAAGTGACATTTTTATTTATACTCAACCTTCCATCTGAAAACATATAATCTGTAAGAGTGACTATTACCCCAATTTTACCACTGAGGCATAGAATTACAGAGATTGGACTGAAGTGAACTCAAGAGGTTATCTAATCTAGCTTCTATATCTAAGAATGACTGCATTTTAACAATTCAAGAGATGTGTCCATCTTCTCTATTTTTCAAAATCTCCAGGGAAGATGTTTCAACTTGCTTTAGAAATTGGCTCTGGTGTGTAATATTCCTTGTTTTACTCATAATACAAATCTGAAGATAAGAAAGAAAAAAAAAAACCCAGGTTTCTCAGCTCCTTAGCATATGTTCTTAATCAGTAGTGGTTATAAAACCTCCACAAAAATAAGTAAATTAAGAAATACATACTTTGATAAAATTTCTAATAACTAGTCAACTATTCACCTGTTCTAAGCAACATTCAATTTGAAATATTCTGGAACGACAAAATTAACTCTTTTATTTCATAATAAGAGTTTCCCATCATGAAGAAAAATAATTTATATTGGATGTATACTATGAGTCTTAAAGATCAGAATAGAAAGCATTTACTGGGAACTTTCTGGATGCCAGGCATTGAACTCCATGAGTAATATAACACTGAATTCTCACTGCAGTTCTCTGAAATAGGCACTATTGCTACCGCTATTTTTCAGATGAAGAAATTGAGGTTCAGGGAAACTAAGTTGTTTAAGGTTTCATAGCTGGCAAATGGTGAAGCCATAAATGATTATGTTTTACTGCCTAATTCATTCTTAATAAATTTAAGTTACTATATTATTATTATTATGCTGCTTTGAGATAGGTGAAAAATCCTTATTTGTACTATCACATTAGGGATTAAGAAAAATCCCCAATTGTGTTTTTTGTAAATTCCCATTAATTCCTCCATATTTTTTAACATCAAAGATGAACTGGGAACTATAAATACCTCCTAAAAAACATGTGTTTATATAATAAGTAATGATTTAAATTTTGTTTTTTAAAGTTTGCATAATTGTTTCCTGATTTTTTGTAGACCCATCCAAATTTGTTTTAAAAGTTCATATGAATATTTTCAAACTGAATTTTAGTTATTTTGGACTTTGCTAATTCTCTGAGGAGGAGCGTTTAAGGTCTTATTATTCTAAATGTAAAGGGGCAGAATTGAGATTTGAAGCTCAGCTTAGATTGGCTTCCATCTAAATATCTTATAAAATAGTATAATAGTATGTTTTCTCTAGTATTAATATAACTTTTCATTAGGTAAATGGCCAACTATGTTAGCCAAATAATTTCCTGGAATATTGTTGCTATGCTAAGGTAATTTATGGTGTTAGTGTATCTAATGCCGTCTTAATAATTCAGTTTGTTAGTTTACATTGATAATCTAGAAGGAAAAAAACGTATTTCAAAAGCCACAAAAAATTAACATTTAATTCATGCCTCAATATTTAATACAAAATTACCTTTTCCATTGTTTCCTTTCCCACTGTAATTTCATGCCCATCCTGCCCCATGCCATTTTTAAAGAACAGAATTCGGACTGAGGTCTTCTCAGTAAGTTTCTTCATTCTAATGGAAAGAACAGGCTTGGTTTTCCGTCTTTTGACATCAGTAGGGAGCCTCAACCCATTCATTGTCCAAGTTACTTTCTTCATTAACAACAGATGGTCTAGAAGATAATTTTTTTTTAAGTCAAGTCAATATTTGGCTTCAAAATTGAAAATGGACACATCATGCTTCCCTCCCCCTACTACCTGTATCATATACACTGGCCAGTCTCCATTTAGATGCTGGTGTTCTGAAATGCTACCACCAGCTTCCCACTAACCGTGACATAAGCTGTAGCAAGCTGTCTGCTCTGATAGCCTGCATAAATCATCATTTCTGAAGGGAACAGATGTTCAGGGTATGAAAGAGTAATACCACAATTTAGTCCTAATTAAAATTCACCTTAGCATGCCTCTATCACTGATCAGATGCACACAGCTGAAAGGCTCCATTGCAAAGGTCCAATGTCCTTTGCTTACTATAAAATAACATGGGTCCTGAACTCCTGTGCTCTTTAGAATTGGGAAACACTTTTTTCCTCTTTAATATGATTTCTTGTCCATGTTGCTTTAAAGGTGATGACCTCCAAATGGTATTTCTTCTCCTATGACTAGAATGAAAGTGCTTTCTAGGACATCTTTGGTGAAAGATTTAAACTATTTCACTAAAAATGAAAAACAGTTTTTCACTAACAGTTTTCTTTGACCTATACAAAACTGTGTGCAGAAATCTAAGTTTTTCAAAACTCCCACTAATATTAATGGAAGTGTGACTAAATTACTGTGTATGACTTTGAAATTGTAAGGGTGAGAATAGGAGAGCAGTATATTACAAACTGATTGCGATCAGCATTCTTCTCTTTTCAAGAGGATTTGTTTCATAAATAAATAATTTTCACCTGAGTTATTTTATTTATGCATTCACTTTATTTTAGGCCAATTTTCTTCTCATAAAAATTATGAAAATATAATGATCCCACCCTCATCTGCTCTTATTTGTTCCAATGACAAAAACATAATTTTATTTATATATAACTGAAAATAGCTGCATTTTTTTTTGTCCAAACTTCCAAATGACCTTCCTTATTAGCACTTACCTTGAAAGAAGATTGGTCTCTTTGACCTAGAAATAATACTTTACATATAACCTATTAATATTGATATGAAACATGAGCCAGTAGTATAAATAATCTTCAAGTCTCAGAATGGCTATATTAATGTTCAAAAACAAAACAAAACAAAACAAAACACCCTCTATTTTCTCTCTCTTTCTGTCATCCACACACACATACACACACACACATACATACATTCAGTGGGCAGAAATATAAGCAAAATTTGTCAATTAAAACTAGACTATAAAACCACACATGTAATTAGCCTTCAAAAAAGAAAAATATTTTAATGGAAATTAGTTACTACATTGTTTTCATTTTGTAATCTGAAATTGATAGGAATTAGATTTAGAAAAAATGAGTTCTAACTGAATGAGTTTAAACATATCCAAAAGATCCTCAAGCAGCTGGCTAAAGAATAAATAAATAAATAAATAAATAAATAAATAAATAAATAAATATTTAATAACAGGTATCCAAAGGAATTAAAAACAGGTACTTGAATAAGTACATGTACACATATGTTTGTAGGCCAAAATGTGGATGCCTGTAAATAGATGGACAAATGATAGTACAATGTATATTCATACGATGGAATATTATTAAGGCATAAAAAGGAATGAGGTACTGATACTTGCTACAATATGAATGAATCTTGAAAACACCATGCTAAGTGAAAGAAACCAAACATGAAAGGTGATTCCATTTACATGATATATCCAGAAATGATGGTTGCCAGGAGCAAGCAAGAAAGAAGGATGGAAAGAAACCGAATGAGTCAGGGATTTTATTTTGGAATGATATAAATGTTTTGGAATCAGATAGAGATGGTAGTTATACAATACTGTGAATATACTAAATACTAATTGTTCACTCTGAAATTATTAATTTTATGTACATTTCACCTCAGGAAGAAGGAAGAAAGAGAAGAAGGAGTCTTATGGTCACTATATTTCTGAAAATAAAACCACACCTTTCACTGGGAAAAAAAAAAAAGCTAAAAAATGTTCACAGTTTGATGGGAGTTCACATACAATCTCAATGCCCCCAGATGCTCTGCATAGTGTAAAGGGCATAAACTCACATATTCAAACTAGGTTTGAGTTCCAGCTTTGTTTAATAGTGAACCTACCTCCTTGAATTTCAGATTTCTCATCCACAAAGTAGCTATTGATCTTCACTCTATCATATGCTAAGGATTAAATATCTTATATGTAAAGGTATATAACATATTGAAGTCACACCATAAATGTTAACTTCTTCCCCCACCTCTCTCAATCCTATTGCTTATTACAGAGCTCTAGAGCAGCGGTTCTCAACCTGTGGGTTGCAACCCCTTTTTAACAATGAAAATACATCCTGCATATCAGATTTTTACATTACAATTCATATCATTAACAAAATTACAGTTATGAAGTAGCAAGGAAAATAATTTTATGTTTGGGGATCAGCACAACATGAGGAACTATATTAAAGGGTCATGGCATTAGAAAGGTTGAGAAGAACTGCTCTAGAGAATATTAATTTTCACATTCGCCAGGGACCAAATAGAAAAATGATCTACTCAGAGTAACTAAGCAAAGGGTATCAACTGCAGAAAATTGGTTACATTAAGTGAAGGAAAAGGCTGAGTAGCAACCAAAGGACAGTGAAACAACCCAGGGACTGGCAACAGCAAGAAACCACTCCCAGCAAGGCCTTAGATTTAGAGGATCTTACCCGCAAAGTATTTTCCCCTTTGATTACTTCAACCAAGGGCAGAACTAGAGTGAAAGGAGTGAAGGGCCAATAAGGCAAAAGTTAAGGGAGCCTGGGCTCTCATAGAACCCTTGGAGCTCTTCCAAGGGTTCTCAAATTTTGTCACATAAGTGCTTTATTCATCCCACCCTGGGCCCAGCCCTGGTGTTGACTGTCTCCTCTATGTGCAGAATTCCTTAATTCCACTAAAAACAGTACTATTACTAGGCACTATTTATTTATTTATTTATTCATTCATTCATTCAGTTTGTCTTCTCAACAGTTTTATGAGGTAATATTATTCCTATTCACAGGTGAGGAAGCTGAGGTACACAGGAGCTAACTTCCCCAAGATCTTGCAGCTGGTATACAGTGGCCCTGGGATTTGAATTTACTTCAAGAAACTGTGCTCTAATCACTACACTATTTGCCTTTATCATATATTATCTGACGTTATCTCAAATTCAACGTGTCGAAAGCAAAATTTCATATCTTTCTGCACAAATGGACTTGCCCTTCACAGCTTTTCTGTTTGTTTTTGGCTATTGTTGCTGATGTTTTGAGACAGGGTCTCACTCTGTTGCCCCATCTAGATTGCAGTGGAGTCATCATAGCCCACTGCAACCTCAAACTCCTGGGCTCATGCAATCCTCCTTCCTCAGTCTCCTGAGTATCTGGGCATGTGCTACCATCGGCCTAATTTTTTTTTAACTTTTTGTAGAGACAGGGTCTTGCTATTGCCCAGGCTAGTCTTGAATTCCTGCCCTCAAGCAATTCTCCTGCTTCAGCCTCCCAAAGTTGGTAGGATTATAAGATGAGCTATCACACTCAGCCCCTTCACAGTTCTTATTTCTATAATTGGTTCCACTTATTTCACAGTTATGTACAATCTCAGGGAGAATTTGAACTTTTCCTGCTTATTGATCGGATGATATTTATTGGGTGTGTCCACACATCAAAGCACCAAGGTGATAGATGCTTGTGGAGCTCACAGCCTTTGGGGGACAGGCTGACAGTGGGAGCTCTCTGAAAAGGTTACTTCTGAATAGAGAAGCCTGCATGATAAGAAGTTAGTCATGAAAATTGGGGGGAAGAGAATTCCGGGCAGAGTGAAAACCAAGCACAAAGACTCTGAGATAAGAATGGGCCTGGCACGTCCAAGAAAGAAAAATAAAGTTTATATTGAGTAAAACTATATATGGTGAAAGCCAAAGAAGTAGGAAGGGGCCAGATTGTCCCAGTCAAGATAAACAGTTTGGGGCCAAGTACAGTGGCTCACACCTGTAATCCTAGCACTCTGAGAGGCTGAGGTGGGAGGACTGTGTGAGTCTCAGGAGTTCAAGACCAACCTGGGCAATAGCAAGACCCTGTCTCTACTAAAAATAGAAAAAATTAGATAGGCATTGTCGTGGATGCCTGTAGTCCCAGTTACTTGGGAGGCTGAGGCAGGAGGAATTCTTGAACTGAGTTTGAGGTTGCTGTGAGTTAGGTGATGCCATGGCACTCTAACCTGTGGCAACAGAATGAAACTCCATCTAAAAATAAAATAAAAGGTTTGGATTATTCTGGATGTGATGGGAAGATACTGAAAGGTTTCCAGTCAGGTGTTATAGAGAAGGGACTACAATTGCCCCTTGGTATCCACTGGGAATTGGATCCAAGATCCCTTCCTCTAAAGATACCAAAGTCTACAGAGGCTCAAGTCCCATTTATAAAATAGTGTAGTATTTGCATTATAACCTTCACACCTTCCTATATACTTTAGTCTCTAGCTTGCTTATAATACCTAATACTATGTAAATGTTATGTAAATAACTGTTACACTATATTTTTATTTGTAGTATTTTTATTATTGATTTGTTATTTTTTATTCTTTTTTTCCCAAATATTTTCCTATTTAAAATTTTTTTTTCCTTTTTAAAAATTCTGGCCAGAAGCCTTTGCTCAGATTTCCCAAATATTTTCAACATGAAGCTGGTTGAATCACAAATGCAGAGCCTGCAGATACAGGAAGTTTATTGCACAGCAGAGTAAAGTAGACACTGTCAGTGCCCCACCAATGTGCATTTTATCAGGTTGGTGCACCCAAACTCCAGCTGCTGTGACTCCGGACTGCTACCATCTCAAAGCTACACCCTTTTCCTGAGAATTGCCTTTGGCTGAAAGAAACCTAGCCAGAAAATAGCTGCAAGGTTATTATCTTTTTCCTATTACCTCGATAGACAGCCCACAGCCAACAACTGACTGATTCAGAGGCATAAAAGCCAGTCAGTCCCCTTGCCTCAAAGAGGGGCTGCTCTGTGGTGTCTTTCTCATTCCAGAGCCGGCTAGACCTCAGCTGAACACATGCCTTCTCCCCACATCTTTGTCTGCTGCTAGGATCCTTTTCTTACCCTCTACACCTTTTAGCTGAGAGTAGTCACTCACAAGTCTCTTACACAAAAATCCTCATCTCAGCTCTGCTTCTAGGGAACCTGACCTGAGACAGAGTAAAAGGAAAACCTAACTCTCAGCTATTCCTTCTTTATAGTAACCCTTAAAAGCATCATTCTTTTCCATTCCCAACCAGACCCATTTCTGTATTCTGGAAAATCTTCCTAATTATATTTGATTCTCTTCCATGATATCTGACATTCTATACTCCAACAACACTGAATCTTCTTAAAACATCAATTTTATCAATGCCTAAAGAGAAAGCTCTGAAGCTAGCTTTTGAAGTTTTCCACTAGTCAGTCAGCCAGCCAGCCAGTCTGTCTGTGAAGCAGTCAACAAATACTTACCGAGCACATCCTATGTTCCAGATCCTGTGCAAGCAATAAAAAGAAAACATGGTCCCTTTACTTAAACTCACACAGAAGTGTTTAAAGACAATCTAGCTGGCTGCCCTAGGTCAGTGGTTTGCACGTCAGCTCCGCACACCAGGGGTAGTGTATTCGAGCCTTGCCTGGGACTGATAAACAAAAAAAATAAAGATAATTTGATACCATTTAAACTCCCTGTTCCTAGTTCAGAGCATTATTCTACCTAAGTCAATCTGTTCACTACCCTTATTCATTTTAAACCCCATCCTTTACCTATTCAAATTCAAGTTCTTCTCAAGATCCAGCTAAAGATCTTCCCTTATTTCTCCAGCCCACAATGATCTGTCATCTCTCTGAACCCTTAGAGTACTTGCTTCTTGTACTAACCATCCATAAGTTTATTCATTCAGTAATGTCTGGGAATCTACCACATGGCAGGCACTATGCAGGTGTTAAGGGAAGAGAATAAATTACCTGAAATTATTATATAAATGTTCTATATGTATATATCCCATTTCTGATTTCATATTTAGACCCTTGATCTAGTCTTACATTTCTTATTTCTCTGCTAAGTGTATAAATCAGTTTACTACACATGGTACAGTTGTTAGATATTGATTCTGCTTTGCATATAAATGACCAAATTGATAGGAACAGAGTAGAATCTCTGTAAATTGGCCACCCAAGAGACTATAACAGACTGGTCAACATACAGAGGTGGTCAACATAAGGACCTAGGCCTATACTGTCACATACACGTGGTACATGTCTGGCCTATGAAAATTAGGTCAACTTAAGGAGGTGGTCAAATATGAAGGTTCTACTGTATGGTTTTATGCCACTTTTAATAATCATATCATTTATATAAAATAAACTTAATTGTCCATGGGTATGTATCTACCATCTTTATTCCCCATCTCTCCACAGTATGAACTTAAATATGATTGATCTACCACCTTGATGCTCATTGATAACCACAGTGAAAGAAAATTTCTTTGGGAAAAGAAGAAAATTTGCTAAGGATAACTTCTTGGTAAATGAGTTTCTAGAAAAAGTGAAATAGACTGGAAAGAACTCAAAGTATATTTAAAGTAAATTCTTACACATTCTCAAAGCTCACTTGGGGGGTCATCCCTCCCAGCTTAGATACCTTCTTCTTTGCTCTTCATGAAGACCTTTACCATTGAACTTTGCCCACTGTATTATAATTGTGCATTTACTTGGCTAAACACACCATGTCTAATTGTATGGAGTAGATGCTTATATGAATACATTAATGCATAAAGCTGTCCTTTTATTTCATAATAAAGGAACATAGTCATACTTTCATTACCCGAGAACATATAAAGACACCTTGATAACTTAAAAACCATATACTCTAAAATAAAGATTATATTTCTGAAGTTCCAAATAGGTTTTTTGAAAAAACTATAGACGGATGTAGGGAAACTACATAATAAATAAAATTTGAAAATATCATACATAACATAAATTATAGTATATACCTTTTAAAGACACTCTTATTTTCCAGACCTTTGTTGATACTGATAAACATGGAAACTATTAGACATGTATAAAATTTTTTATACAACTAAAGTTTTTTTTGTTTGTTTTTTTGATGTGGATTAATTTGACTTCTCTACAGATCCTAGTTATCAAGCTTTTGTCTGAATCCAAATATGCAAATATCCTTTCCTGTTGGGTAGGTCATCTCCTTGGTTTGGTTGTTGTCTCCTTGGTTGTACAGAAGCTTTTCAGTTTAATTATGAGGAAGACTGCCATGGCAATAGCAACTACTGCATCAATAAACAAATGGGAAGTAATAAGGGTTCTAATTTCTCCAGACCCTTGCTGACACTTGTAGTTCTTCATATATTATTATTATAGCCAACCTAATGGGTATGGAGTAGTATCTCATTGTGCTTTTGATTTGCATTCCCTTGAGGATTAATGATTTTGAGTATCTTTTCATGTGCTTTTTGACCATTTGTAGACTTTGATCTATTCAATTCCTTTGTCCTTTGAAAACCTGAGTTGTTTGTTGTTGAATTGTAAGAGTTTCCTATTTATTCCGGATACTAAACCTTTATCTGATATATGATTTGCAAACATTTCCTCCCATTCTTCAGTTTGTCTTTTCACTTTCTTAGTAATATCCTTTAATATGTAGACGTCTTAAATTTTGATTGAGTCCAATTTATCTCTTTTTTGTTTTATTGCTTATGCTTTTGGTGTCATACTCAAGAATCCCTTGCTAAATCCAAGGTCATAAAAATTTACTCTCTAGATTTTCTTCTTAGAGTTTGGTAGTTTTACCCTTTTCATTTAGGCCTTTGATCTATTTGGGGTTATTTTTTGCATATGGTGTGAGATAGATGTCCAGCATCCTTTTTTTGCATTGTAGACATCCAATTGTCTCAGATCATTTGTTGAACCTATTACATTTTAAAATGAATTTTATTAATAAATAGGAAACAAATAAACACAGTCTTCTCAGGCCTTCTTTCTTCGAGGGTTGTGTCAAAGTTCTGGGGTCCCCTTCATCCTGAAGACACAATGGAGATTACTCCCCTTATTAGTTATCTGTTTACATTAGCTGTGACTAAAGTTTCGTTGACCCAGCCTGCATGGTTCCTTCTATGCCACAAATGGGGTGTGGGATTTTGGATAAGACTGAGATCTTTGGACCTTGCATCCAGCTGACCACCTGCACTGTTCAGGTAAAGAACCTCTCTCTCCTCCTTTTAATTTGCATTTCTCTAATAATTAAGGGATGAGCATTTTTTCAAGTGTTTACTGGCCTGGAAAAATGTTTTTAGTCTTCTCAAACCTCAGTCTCAGTTGAAGCTTAGTAGTCTTGAAGCCTTCCACCAACCCCAACAAAGGCCATGAAACACAGAGCTTTCTCTCTGAAT
>CAUYRH010089247.1:0-33136 GCA_963574655.1 Perodicticus potto | reverse complement strand
CTGAAACTGGACCCACACTTTTCACCTTTAACTAAGACTCTCACTGGATTAAAGATTTAAACTTAAGACATGAAACTATAACATACTAGAAGAAAGTGCAGGGAAAACTCTTGAAGGAATCGGTCTGGGCGAATATTTTATAAGGAGGGCCCCCAGGGCAATTGAAGCAGCATCAAAGATTTACTTTCCTATTGAGACTGTTTCTCTCTCTCTCCCGTCTGCTAAGGTGAATAGCCCTCAGGCACCTAAGAGTAATTGTTCCCAAGCAAGATAGCACAGCAGTCCAAGCCAGGGCTGGAGACTTGGCCAGTTCCAGGCCCCACACACTTTCATTACAGAAATCCTGTGAAACCACATTCACTAGCAAATGCATCCAGGCACTAAATGCATAGCACTGCCTTTCACATTGGGTGAGTCTCCAGACTTCCAAAGAAGTATGAGCCCCCATCAATACCATTTCCTTATTATTTCAGTTTTTAATTTCAGATTTCAGAATGACTTACACCATCATATTCATGCGTGCATTTCACAGCAACATTTTTGGCTATTCCAGGTTCTAACTTCTAATCACATGCCTATTTTGCTTCCCTAACAGAATCTGTCCCCTGGCCTCCCTCCCTCCTGGCCCATGGTGGGTCATTCTCTTTCCCTGAACACGGCTCCCACTGGCATCTAGTGGGCCTGGAAAAATGACAGAACTCACATGGAAAAAAAAAGTCTCAACGTGAGGAAATATGTCCTCCAACTTGAAAGAATGTCTACTGTAATTCTGCAAAGTTACATGGACAATAAACAAATAAAATTGAACTTGTTTGGTTAAAGAAGTTGTTCGTGTAAGTCTTCCTTCTCTTTTGATTTCTACTCATTGTCGTATGAAATAATTTAATGCAACTTAAGATAAATTACGGACAGCTGAATCCAGTCATTGAAAGAAAATGTTTTAAGTTACACATTTAATAATAACCACATACAAATATTCCATCCACCTCCCCACCAAACCCTTCTGACCCAGAGACACAACGACAATATCCCCACACTCCAAATCAAAGAAAGACTAGAGCTTTTTATATAACAGAGCTCCCCAGGAACAGCATTTGAGAGAAAAATGTTTGTAAAAGCCAGTCTTTTATTTGAAATAGTTTTTTTAATATTTCACAAACTTTTAAAGGCTTGAAAGATGTGTTTTGTCACAAATGCTAAAATTCTAAGATGTTTTTCACTCAGCAGGTTGATGATTTTTTTTAATAGCAGCCAGGATTTTTATCCCCACACTCTGCCCTGCAGATGTGGACTGTGTTAGCTCTGCTGTCTAGTATGTTCTGTGTGAAGCGTTTTATGGGGATTGTCTTCTCACACGGCACTGGGATGTGAGGGAAATGTTATTACTGCTCCACTTAACAGATGGGCAAACTAAAGCTTGGGGATGTTAGGTAACTTGCTTGAACCTTCCTAACGCCGTGACCCTTTAATACAGTTCCTCATGTTATGGCGACCCCCAACCATAAAATTATTTTCGTTGCTACTTCATAACTGTAATTTTGCTACTGTTATGCATCGTAATGTAAATATCTGAAATGTAGGAAACCCCCAAAGGGGTTGAGAACCGCTATAAATCCTTTGACTGAAATTTTACACCCAAGGAAATGGCAATTCACATGGACAAAGACTTCACATATAGAGATTTTCATCGCATTGCTATTTTTTTTAAAAAAAATTTTAAAGGAAAACAAGGAAATGAGCTAAATTTGCCTGTAATAGAGGCCTACTTAAATAAATTTAGAGGATGTCTATGGTGAAATGCTCTACAGCCACTGCAGTGATGTTTGGGAATCTATTTTAAAATATGGGGAAATACTCAGAAGGGATTAACTGGAAACAAGCAGGCTTCAACATTACACATTGAAATCACACACTGAAAACAAGAATTCAGTGTTTCAATATTACACATTGAAATCACACACTGAGAACAAGAATAACCGAAAACAGATATGCCCAAACATTCCCAATGGCCAACTCTGAGCAGTGGAATTACGGCTCTCTTCCATTTTCTTAACCTGTATTTTCTATGGTGAAAAGTAAACAGCACAGTTTATTTTAAAAACAATAAAGGGAATGACACAAAAGATATTAATATTTAAATCACAATTTAGGAAGTATGATGGGATAACAAGGAATAAAGAATGGGAGGAAACTCGAGCTTCCATCTATAGGTCTTAGCTAAAAAACATCTCCCCTAATTGAACACTGGCTAAAGGCTTTCATTTGACTCTCTCTGTTTCCCTCACACTTTCACTTCATTGGTCTACTGATGCTTTGGATGGAATAGATAAAGGAATGTTTATGCACTCTCCCCCTGGTTACAAATGAATTTATGAAGAGAAAAATAAAAACATCTTCAAATGCACCTCAAATTTAAGGAAGGGGTAAAACTATTGTTATCCAAGTGTTCAATTCATGTTTAGCACACTTAATTCAATGTGAGGAAAATCGAATTTATGACACAGTAGAGTTGAATTTTTATGAATTTATGGACAATTGTTGTCCTTCCCTTAATCAGCACGCACCAATAGTGTACACTTTTATTCATTTTATTGAATAAGGAGCAGAATTTTATCACTTTGAGTAGTTACTGAGATTTATGGCTTTGGTATCTCTGCTTTCATGACATGATTCTATCACAATTATGTTCTGTTTGAGGGCGACTTGGTCAGGAAACACAGCCGCCCATGGCTCCAGTGGGAAAACACAGGCTGTCTTTCCCTGAACTTCTCCAAGAAAGCTCTAGCCAAGAGGTAGAGAGTTCCTGCCTAACTCTTTGGACTTCTGCTGTTAATATGGTTAACAAAATAACAAAGGGATCAGGCCCTTGCAATTCCTTTAAAGTGTACTTTCCATCCCAGAAGCTTTCAATTAATGCATCTAGAAATGGGTTTCGGATTTATCCACCCATTCCTGGCATCTTTCCTGGCAGCCAAGAGGTGCAGGCAGACTCCTGTTCTGTGTGGCTCACATAGCTGCTCTAGGAGGCAAGAGGACACCAGGAGCCACCTACTGTAGGATCCGGCACCGCCCTGAGCAGCTCCCGCTGCCCCCTTCCTCTCATCCCTTTATGTGTGAATATAGTTTCAATGACTTCTCCGAGGCACGTGGCAACACTTTTCCTCATAGCCCCCTGCACACCAGTGGGATCACCTGTGCTCCCTTCTCCCCCTGAAATCCAACTGAGCCCAATTCGTCTGCAGGGAAGCCTGCAGCACCCCTATTTTCCATCAAACAAGCTACCATCACCTCCTCCCTCTGAGCTTTAAACGAGAAACCATTAGCCACACATGGTTATTTACATTGGAATTTAATTACGATTAGTCAAAATCACAAATTTAGTTCTTCATTCACACTAGCCACATGTCAAATGTTCAATGACTGCACATAGCTACTGGCTACCATATTGGATAGTGTTGACTGGGAACATTTCCGTCACTGTGGAAAGTTCTATTTAATGGTGCTGCCAAGAGCTCAGCTCCATCAACATTAGGAAAACCATCCCCCCCTTCCAGAGGGGTTTATAGGTATAGTGAGGTTAGTATCAAGTTCATTCCTCCCTTGTGACTAGGCACCTACAAAGAAAGTTCAAACTTTAAATTCAAGGTTCCTAGCAATCTAGGTTTCAGCCTACTTTTCTAACTTCATCTCTTTCTTGCCCATTAATTATTTTACCAAATCACAGAATATCTCACCAACCCTCAGGCTTCCTTCATCTTACTATTCTGGTCTTTAATGTGCTTGTCTCTTGAACCAGAAAAATCTGACGCCTGTCCTTTAAGATTCAGTTCATATTCCTCAGTGGAGCTTGGGACTGGCCTGAGAAACAGTAGCCACCACCCATTTAGTCCCATGTCCTCATTGTTACACAGAGACTTTGAACCATAATCACCTCTCTCGGTGTTGGGGGCAAGGACTGTGTTGGGCTCATTCAGCCCCAACCCCAGAGCCTTGAACATGCAGCTCACCAAAGAATAGGTCAGAGCAGTCTAATAACCTTTCCCCGGTTTCCACAGGCTGGCACGGTAGGCCACTGACATCTGACAGACATAAATTCCATCCTCGCCCCCACTCCCTGGCCACTGCTTCATGGGGCCATGGGACCTGGGGACTGTTGGCCATAGCAGCCTCTGAACTAAGCTGCTTCAGCACGAACCTTTCTGCTGTCATTTGCATTTTGCACTTTTTGTACTCTTGTCTCCCAGGGATTTTTTTTTTTTTTTTTTTAGTTTAGTGACTAGTGGAAAAAAGGATTTGATGAGAAAATTCTGCTCTAGTGACTCATTTTCAATAAAGCACATTTTTGATATTGTAAGAACAACCTATAGCTCTTCATGTTATTAAAAAGGCAAGTCTCCAATACTGCTAAAATCAAAACATCAAACATGCCTGTGCTTCCTAGCAACAGCATATCCGAGTGATTTTCCCTCTGCTTTCTCTGGCACAGGGGCCACCCCTGTCAGACAGAGACAAGTGCCTCTGCTTCCCAGGATCAGGCTCGAAGGACGAATGTATTAACTGTTGAGAGCTCTCCATGCTGCTTCTGGACAACAGAAGGGCAAGCCATGAGTGGCAGCGTTCAGTGCCATCTGGGAGCCAGATATCCAGTCCCCCCTGCCACAAGAAAGGGTCTCTGGCTAGACTGTTTGTCAGTCTGCAGGGTGGCTTTCCTGAGAGCAATGGCAAAGTCAGGGCAGAGCTCAGCAGGGTGATGAAGATAAGTGGAAAAGCACATTGTGGCCATATGGCTCTCCACGTGTCTGGGAGGCCTGCAGAAGGCACCGTAGGCTTGGTGGTGCTTGGTCATTGATGGGAAAGACAGGGAGAGCTGCCACAAGACTGTTAAAAAAAAATCCTCTTACACATTACCCTTAACGTTCTGCCCTCCTCTCCCTAACCTGAGTTGCATGGAAACAACGAGAGGCTATAACCAAGATCAGAAGGCATACATCGTATCCATGTCATGTTATGCCCCTCAAAAAAAATTCAGCCAGATTTTATGCACCTTTCAATACCAGCTAAGCACCCTCACACACTCACTCTTATCCATTCACTGTGCAAGTACTAAAAACACCACTTTACCAGGAAAAACAGGGCCAAGAGTGTCAATCGTGGGAGCCATGAGGCAGTTTTATTGAACTGTTAATGAAAGGGCAAGGGCAAGCTGCTGGGCCAGCCAGCAGGGTGTTTCTGCAGCCTTTGTGAGCCAGCCATAGCTTGGCACCGCTGTGGCGATTGTCCACTCTGGCTTAAATATTGGTGAGAAAATCCCAGGTTGTGTGGCTGCTTGGGGTTGCCAAGACAACACAACAAGTCCAGGCATTAGCTTATCCATTTCGTGAATTTGATCTGGGGAGAAAGGGCAGGACAATTCTGGGAGTGGAAGCCCAGCCTGTTTCTCAGGTTGTAGATAGAAAACTTAACTCTAGCACAGCCTCATGAGTTCTCCCCTCCTCCCCGACCAAAGTTAGACCTTCAGTCCGCTCCTAACTGAAATGACGGAATGCATGGACCTCTGTTTGTTCTGGGCACGGAGGAAGACGCAGAGACTAACAGAGATAAACCCTTCCTAAGAAATTGGGATTGTGCAGATACTAAAAGTCAAAGACTAAATTACATAAGGGCTACTACGGGTGAGCAGCCAGTGTGATGGGATACTGAGGGCTAATTCCATGGGGCATAGTAGGGGTGGCCAGAGGCTTTCTAGCAGAACACAGAAGCTGAGGTTTGAAGGAGCTATAAAATTTTGCCAGGTTAGAGCATGAGGAAAAGGAAATATTGGGCAAAGTGAGGAATGTGAATAAAGACATAGAGTTTCCAAATCACTAGATCTTAGATTTGATAGTCATGTGGTTAACCTCTTAATATCAAAAAATAAACCAAAGCAAAAAGTCCTCACAGACAGTCACACAGCCCCTTCCTGAAGACCCTGTAGGGGAGGGGGTTAGTTTCCTCACAGAGAAGAATAGCAGGTCTGCTGTTTATGACATTTATTTTTTCTTCCAGGGACCCAAATCCTCATAATTTCCGATCTGAACTCCCAGGCCTGACATCTGGATCACGCAGACTTGGTCAGGGTGCTCCTGCCCAACACAACTCTTTCATGACCTTCTGGGGCCCCACTTCCCAGGCTTGCATTTTCAACTTTCTTCCCTCCCTGTCTTCCTTGACAAGAATGAAAATTCAACACCCAGATTAACTGGAACAAAACCAACAGAACCATTTTGTGAATCATTCACAGCGAACCCCTTCTCTGATTGTTTGCCCTCTGTTCCTATCTTATATACATGGCCCATTTTCACAGAGTTGCAACATTTTTATCTAATTTAGACTCTCTCCAGAAACTGAAAAAATATTGATTTTTAAATCCTCATAACATTCCCCAGGAGGTGAATGGCATTACCCACACAGCAGAACACGGTGTTCCAGAAATGGTCATTAGCCTCTGACCCTCTTCTAAAGCTATGGATTATTTTTGTGGAAGAATGTAGGCATCTGTGGACGCAGAGCCTTCCTTTAAAAGAATAGAAATTCTTATAACTTTCCATGGATGCCAGTTTTAAAACAAGTCCCACGTACCTGCTTTTAGTAGAATTACGTTTTTAGCAGTGACCAAAACAACCATCATGTGTGTCTGGAATGTGAAATATTTTCTCCCTTGATAAGGCCATGTAACAAACAATATGTGAAAAGCCTGATTCTCATGCCCATAGTTGTCTTGCACCTTAGCACTGGGGACCATTCTGCTGTTTCCTCCATACCCAGGGGCTACACAGGATTAAGGGGCCCAAAAGCCAAGAACTATACAGGTAAAACCAGTACAGAAACTCCTCTTGGGCAGATGAGCTATCTTTGATTGGCTAAGAAACATTGGCTCCATGGAGGGAAAACTGACCATGATTAACAGACATTTGCTGAGTTGTCACTCTTCTAAAGGTAAATTCCCATTACTTCAGTTTGGGCAAATCTTGTTGGAAGACAGTCTCAGGAGCCAGCCAGGGAGAGGGAAGGCTGGTCATGAGCTCCCTCTAGTGGCCAAGAGTTAGAGCACAAAGTAACAGTAATTTTTATTCCTGCATTTGCTTCTAAATCAGATAACTTACTTTTTTGGAGGCTGGCTGATAAAAGAAAACATAAAAATGGCTGGTTGGCAGAAAATCGATCACTTTTCTCTTAAACTCAGCCTCAATTCATCACTGTCGGGATCACTGTGAAACAATTGTCAGGCTGGTGGACTAAACCGCTATGTTAAGAACCTGTCCCTGGGGCCTGCCAAGAAGGGTGAGGCTTCTGTGGAGGGCAGGACTAAGTGGAACACCACCGAGGAGAAGCTTGAGCCCCTTCCACCTTGTCTGTAAAGTCTCGGTTTTCCTATGCATTGCACCTAACCTCTTTGTTTTAAAAAGAACTTCAAGTATAAGAGAATCAGAACCTTTTACCTGAGCAAGAGAGAAACATTCTCTACTCTGGAAGAAAGAGCCAAATTGCTTGTCCTACTCCCACATTCTCATTCAACACAGAACTCTTCTGGTCACCAAAATGGGTCGGGACCTCGGCCAGCCAAATCCAGTTCTCCAGTGGACACCAACAGGCCAGCCTATGATTTAGCTCAGTTCTGACCCTGTCAACTGGAGTCAGAGGCAGATCCCACAGGCGAGGGTCTCCGTCCCATGAGAACTGTCCCCTATTTCAGATGGGGTATCTAGCTTGTGGCATGTCCTTCTGACCAACCAGCTACAAATCAGGGTTCCCACAACCCCCTTCTTGGGTTCAATTAATTTGCTGGAGTGGCTCACAGGACTCAGGAAAACCCTGTGTTTATGTTTATTATAAAGGATATTACAAAGGATACGGATGAACAGCCATAAGAAGAGGTGCATGGGGCAAGGGATGGGGGAGGGGGAGGGTTTCCACCTCCCAGGAGCCTCTATGTGTTCAGCAATCCAGAAGCACTGGGAACCCTGATCTTCTGGGGGTTTGGGAAGCTCTGTGACATGAGCAAGGACAGTCATTGGCCGTTGGTGATCAGCTTGACTTTCAGCCTCTGAGCCTTGTGCCTTTTGTTCCTACCATTCAGGAATTCCTACATTAGTTACAAAGGTCTTATTAGGAGCTCTGCATGAGGAACTGGGACCAAAGACCAAATCATAGCACAAAGGTTTTCCCAGGTGCCCTTATCTACAAGGGTTTTAGGAGCTCTGTGTGGGATCATAGGAGCACAGGTGTGGGATCCCTCACTCTGGGTAAAGAACTGGCAGCAGAGACCACTATACATATTTCCCATCTCCTAAGTCTGCAGTGGTGTCACAGTTGAGTACTGATATGTTGTGAATCTGTAGCTGTGTTTTGGGGTAAGTCTGCTTCCTAGTTTGTAAAATGGAGAGGTTCCTACAATAGTAGTATTATATGATTGTCAAAATATGGACTTGCCCAGGGCTCAGCAGGTGAAAGACATTTAGAAAGACTGTCCAGAAATGAAAGGGGCTCTTCAACTAGAAATTCTCAGCATATCTTCTCTGGTAAGAGAAGATCTTCATCATATTTCTACCCCATTCTACATACACACTGGCTCTGAAATTGTTCCATTCCACTCTACAGACAGTATTGAGTGTCTGCTGTGTGCGACCCACACACCTGGGCTCTGTGGGCAATGCGGAAATAAAGAAGCTACTGCCTTCTATCCTGGGGCCTTCAGGGTGTGGTGGGGAGAGTAAGGCAAGAGCAGGCTATGCAACAGACAAGGAGTCCTCTCGAGTGCAACATTTAAGGGGACATTGGCTCTTTGGCTCCAGTTACATATAGGGCTGCCCTTAAAAGCAAGTGCCTCCTTAAATTTTGCTCACAGGGCACCCTGATCATCTCTGGGCCCTAAAGAGAGGAACGCATGCCTCACAGTTGTCCCATGCCCAGAGCACAGTCTATTGGAAGAGGCAGCAAGAGGTCCCCACACCTGGTTAAACCCTGGCTGTGCACAATCTTGAGCACACCATTTTTGCCTTCTACACCTTTTGTTTCTTGTCTAATCTCTCTTCATTAGGAGTCTCATGAAACATAAATGAAAATCTATATTGTAACCCACCTCCAATCCCTAAAGGGAAGACTGAAATTCACCCACACGTGGAACTGGGAAAGAAGGTTAGAGGACTCAAGCAAGGCAAAAGTGCAGCCCCCACACCAATCTGTGCCTCGGCTGAAGTTCCGAGTGTGAAAGATGGGCAGGAATAGGGCTTAGTTTT
This sequence comes from Perodicticus potto, assembly GCA_963574655.1. NCBI lineage: Eukaryota > Metazoa > Chordata > Mammalia > Primates > Lorisidae > Perodicticus > Perodicticus potto. The sequence continues at coordinate 23,861 of CAUYRH010089247.1, read as the reverse complement.
CTTTTTCCTGTCCTTCTAGGTGCCCTGTCCCTGGGCTCCACTTTCTCGAGGTGCCTCTGCGACATCTTGCCATTTGCAGCACAGGGAAGCCAGCACGGGCCTGTCTGCCTTGGCAGCGGCTGCCTCCAGAGAGGGCAGTAATTGGGATGTGGAGTCACGAGTGGCAGTGAGGAAAATTTATGAAAGTGGAGGCGTCCCGCATCTGGAGGCCACAGCCCAGCCACACGCAGCAGCCACCACCAGCCCGCTGCTTCAAAGGGGCTGAGCCCTCCATAGGCCTTTTTCACATTAGGCGGTGGACGGCTGCCAAGTCCCACGAGCAGGCAAAGGCACAAATCCTCCGCTGCGTGCATTAATAACAGGGCGGCAGCGGCGGCTGCCCCCGGAGGATGCAGAGCAGCGGTGAACCTTTGCAGATGCTGGGGGCCTTTTAGCTCCATCACAAACGGCGTTCATACCCAATAGCTGCCCAAGGAAGGGCTGTTCACACCCAATGCTCTCAGAGGCTCACTCAGCCCACCGGGCCCAAATGGAGAGCTCCCCATCCGGAGAGACCCACTCCCACCCACGAGTGGGGGCTGGCACGCTGCCATCCTCAAATCCCAGAAAACAGATGCAATGGCCAGAAATTCCCAAAGCCAAATCTTAAACACCACGGGCCAAATGCCTCCCTGCCAGCCTCCCCGCCCTCTGACAGGAGGAGAGCACCCTCAGATAAGCCCCAGAGAGATGGGACGTGAGGCCTGTTTCCTATAAGCATCTGGGAAGAATATTGCCTAAAAGGCCCCAGAACACTCACCCGAAGATGTGGAACGGTATTTTTTCTTACTATCACACTATTAGTAAGTGGCAAAGGCAGTATTCAAAGCTGGTCCTTGCTTTGTACGATACATCGACTTCTACAGCACATGCCGTTCATCTGGAATGTTCTTCCTCCCCTTCCCCTAATTCAAATCTCCGTCAACATGCAGCTCAGTAGCTTTCTCGGGGAAGGCTTCTGAGATCCCCAAACTAGACGAGGTGGCTCATCGCTGTCCTGCTGGTATTCTGGCATGGTCTCGTGGGATCCCTCACTCTGTCTGCTCCTCTGCACTCCCATCTCCCCAGCCCCACTGCAGGGCCTGATCTAGAGAAAATGCTCCAAACTTGTTTTCTGAATGTGTGAGCTATAGCTGACCACATAGTCGAGTCCAGATAAAGTGACTGCTAAGATGACAGTGGGATTCAGAGGGCTAACTGTCCTGAGAGAGTTCCAAGGAGGAGGGGGCATCCCGTGGATGTAACTATAACCAAGAGACCTTGGAGAAACAGTCCTGAAACCTGGATTAGACGGCTGGCAGGTCAGTGGTGCCCTTAGCATAGAACTAGCTCCCTGGGAATGGTGGGGACAAAAATCAGCCTCGAGTGCACTGGAGGTGGGAGATCTGTGGGACACTGAGGAAAGGTTCTCAGTGACGAGAAGAGCAGTGGAGAGATAATGGGAAGGGAAGCCTGGAGAAAGAGAGAGGATTAGAAAAACTTGGATATGTTTAGTATCAGAGGGGGGGAAAGTTCCACATAAGGTGCTGAAGCTGCAGAGATGGAGTGATTAGGTAATTGGTAACATCATGAAGGAATAGGATGGGATGAGGTCAAAAGCACGGGGTAAGACTGCCCTTTGACTCACTCACAGTTGCTGGCAGCCACATTCCAGAAAAAGGAAAAAGAAAAATGTCAAAGTCTTTATGCTTACACAAGACACAGCAGGGGGACGGGTCACCAGGGCTAACTTCTACATTGGCAGTTGTACGAAGAAAAACCAAGGTTCCAATGCAGATGATGTGGCAAAGAAGGGGACAAAATTGAATGCAATTTGCTAATGGTGTTTCCAGGTGAGGAAGGACGCCAGACATGGGGTAAGATTAAAACCTTTGGAGAATGAGATTCCTCTCTCTCTCTCTCTCTTTCAGTCCACACCCTTGGGGGCAGATGGCAACTGAAGATGCTGGAGCTTTAATCAGGGAGAAAGTTAGTGCTAGAAAAATTTTCCCTTAGCTCCAATGGAGAAAATGGTAAACATGGCAGGTTTCTAGACTTTCATTTTGAGATCTAAGAATAGTGAAGGTACATTTTTCCCCAAAGCAAACAACTTGAAATTTAGAAGCCATTTCTTGAACGGGGAGTGGCATTCATAGATGTTTTCTTCCTAAATCATTTAATGCTCCCATTGTACAGTAAAGGTCTTAATAGCAATGATTTTGGCAATCCACAGTGGTTTAGGACAGTGAGGGCTCAGAAACTCCACAATAGGCTGGTAACTCAATAAACAGTTACAGAATTATAGACTCACAGGGCCTTAAAAGCCCTTGGGAACTATCTACTCCCTGCAGGAATTCATTTTATAATACTTGTGACAGATGGCCGCACATCTGCACCGTGTCTGTGATGGGTGCTCAGTAGCTTTTTAGGAATCCCGTTCCTGTGATAGACAATTACAGCTTCTATCTCTCAGGAAGTTTTCTTATGTATTAAATGGAAATGTGTTCTGTAACCTCCACTCATTTATGCCTTCTGTTACATTGTGGAATTATTCTATTCTATTTCAGCTTCCATGTGACATCCTCTTCAAACACATTACATAACATAAAAATGTTCCACTTAGAAGTTAAACTTTTGAGGGACTTCCAGAAATATTCCTATTACGTCATTTTTCACTTCTTGTACTTTTATTACCTTTACATGTAGAAGCTAATGGCTGCTCTGCCGAACTATAAACCTTCTTCCCCTTTTATTTATTCTTTCAACAAACCTCTACTGAGCAAGACATCATGCTTCCCTTCAAGGAAGGAGTAAAGATGTTTAAGATGGAATTTCCTACTCCAAACTACACAATGTGCTAAAATAAGTTGTAATGAAGAAGGAAACTGCTGAGTGCTATAAAAAGCAGCACAGTGTTACCTAAAGAGTTCAAGGAAATAGCAAGATTGCTCTGGCATGGAGGATAGGAAATGAAAAGAAATTAGGGGAGATTTCAAGGAGGAGGCTTCATATGAGTTACACAAAAAAGGACAAAAGAAGTTTTATCGAGGCAAGGAGGAAGGAAGGGATTTTCAGAAAACTCATGCTTTAGACATACTTTTGTTTGAAATGGCCATCTGGGGATCCATGAGTGTCAAGAAGGGAACAGAAGTCATGGGCGAGAGAGGTCGACTGTACTCATATAATGGATTTGCTGGGTGCCAAATGGGAAGCTTAATTTGGGAGAACAGAGGACTCATTGATAGTTCAAGAAAAACTTGATAGAATGCAAAATACTCCTCAGGAAAGTGAGCTGGTGGTCATGTTAGATGGGCTGGAAGATACAGAGATGAGGGCTTACATGGAATCAAGCAGCCACTTTAGAAGACCCAACTGAGGTTCTGAGAGGAGAAAGACACAGCAGGGGAGACTGAAGCTCAGGGCTTAAAATCTTCTAAGAAACATGGTGCAGAAGCAAGAGCTGATAGGGGAAGGAGGAGAGGAGAAATGGTGAGTTTGTATTTAAACATGCTGAGTTTCTGGCGGAGCACCCAGGTAGTGGTGTGGAGGTAAAAGTTTAGCAGCTGGCTCTGGTTGCGTTCAGAGGAGAAGAGAGAATCCCTGACATATATAAAGCACATGCTGACATCCATGGTGTAAATATTCATTCACAGTGTGTCTGTTTTCAAGGTATGGTTCACTGATTGCTATATCCATACCTGGAAGAGATTCTAACAATTGGCTTAGGGAGTCAATTCAAGGCAACTCCAGTGCACCAATGCACCTGGGTAAAAGTGTTTGCTAGCAGAGACTGGAACGGGAAGATAGGCTAGGCCAAGAATGTTTCTTATTATCCAGTAGACACAATGTGACTCTCGTAAGACAAGCGTAACACAAGGACTACTGACATACTTCAGCATCCCTACAGACAATGTCCATTTCTGGCAAAAAGCCAAAGCCACAACAGGTTTTCTCATTCTGTTACAAAAATTAATACACAAACCATAGAAACAAGTACTAACAGCTGCCAATGAGTTTATGGTAGTTTTACTTTTCCACAATGTCCTAGGATGATTCCTCCTTTAAGATTTATTACTGTTTCTCCTACCATGAAATGGCAACCAAGTGTTCAGCTAAATCAATTTAAAGCTTGCTTTGTTTCACTGCCATCTTCACAAGTACCTCTGGGCTGTCTACTGTTTTATAACGCCTCATAATAATGCTGCTCAGTCAATCACAGGATGCAATTTGGCTTTTTTTTTTTTTCAAAGAAACTCTGAGCTAGTTTTTATCCCTATCAAGGTATTTAAAAAATTTCTAGCATCATGTCTATATAATGTTAGGGCAGGTAATGATGCCATGAGGTTGGTAAGGGGCACTACGTGGAACAAGAAATTTAAAAGGTAAGAAAAGTGAAAACCATGTAAAGATAATGGTTGAAAGTGTGGGAACAAGTCAGGAAGAAAGAGGAAAAATTGAAATAGTTGAAAAGGATTTTACTAAGATGCAATAGTGGAAGGCTGTAATTTCTCACCTATGTATTTCCAGCTGTAGGACAGACATGATCACATGCTGTCTTCAGGACATGGCAGCCAGTTAAATATTTTTGTGCACCCAATTCTTATAATAATACTTAGGTGAACAAAAGCTCTTCATTCTCTACGTAGCAGCCAAATGTTCTTTTAAATGCATTAAATAGATCATAATATACCCCAATCAAAAGTTTCCAAAAACATCACATCTAAAGTGCAATCTAACTAAGCTCTAGTCATGGTCTATGAGCCCTAGATGAGCCAAGCAATTCCTGCTTTACACACCTCGTCTCTATTTAGCATTCCCCCGCTTTCCAACCAGGTTGGCCTTCCTGCTTTTCCCTGAAATATGTCAGGCTCATCACTGCCTTTTCAGGATCACTGGAAAAGAGGCAGCTCTCTCCTCCAATTCCAGGCCAATATTATCTCCTCAGATGTTTCCCTGACCACTAGTATCTAAATTGATCCCATTCTATTACCTTCTCTCAAGTCAGAAATTACTCTATTTTAGTGGATTATATTTTGTGGCATTCCCCAGCTAGAATGTGAGTACCGTGAAGGATTGTATCTGTAGAATTTCATGCTGCATCTCAAGTGCCCAGCAGAGTCACTAGCATATAAAAGGTGCTCAGCAAACATCTGTGGAAAGGAGACTGCTCCCACTCGAATTAGTAAAACATATTTTTTAGGGAAAAAAACCCCTAAGAAATAATGATCACTGTCTTCACCATCCTTTCCCCCATTGTACCAAAATAAAATCCCTTGCCACCATGATGCCACATTAAGCAACACAATAGAATGAATACAAGTCTTGGGACTCTGGCTATTTAAAAAAGAAAAAAGAAAAAAAATGGGTGGCGCCTGTGGCTCAAAGGAGTAGGGTGCCAGCCCCACATAACAGAGGGGGTGGGTTCAAGCCTGGCCCCAGCCAAAAACTACAAAAAAAAAAAAAAAAAAGAAAAGAAAGAAAGAAAAAGAAAAAGCATGACCAAGGAAGAATGTAATGATTGCTTCCCAGAAGCAATCTACACTACCCCAGGAAGCCCTGCAGTAAGGTAAGATGAACGTAGGTATGAATTTTCTTTGGCCACTCATGCATTTAGTGAGCATTTACTGAGCATCTACTACAGGGAGGCATTATACTGAGAATTAAAATAGAGTGAGAGAAAGAAATATAAAAATAACTTTGTTAGCATATGATCAATATTACAATAGAGATATGAAAACAATACAGAGAGACAGCAGAGAAGGAAGTGGCCACCTGGGTTGAGAATGTGGACAGCATATTTAAGAATACTTCATTGAAGAAGGAACCAATGATCACCACAGTTTTGCATACGTTTGAAAGGCAACAAGAAGAAGCAGGACAGCAGGAAGAATAGCATGTAGAAAACTATTAAGTTCTGAAATGGTATCACCCATTTAGAGCATTATAATTAATTTTATATGGCATTGGTAGTTGCTCATGTATGGGAAGGGACCATGGTCATAACAAAATATAACAGATATGGACAAAAGGACCATAGACTATCTCTTTAACAACATAAGGACAAAAAAACCCAATTAAATAGAATTCAAAAGTACATTAAAATAATAATATAACATAACCAAGAAGTATTTGTTTTAAGAATGCAAGGTTGGTTTGATACCAACATATCTAATGATGTGATTTTTCATACTAACAGATGGAAGAACTGCTATGTATTCATGTTGACAGATGCAATATAATATGCAATAAATTTAACATTATTCCTGGTTTTAAGATTTCACAAACATGGTGACTCTAACACAAAAAAATGTTTCTTTAACACTAAGGAAAATCTTTCTCAATTTAAAGAACCAGAACTGTTTTTAACAAAATATTAGAGTCATTGCAGTAAATTCAAAAACAAAGGATGCTTTCCACTACCACTCTTAATTAACTGTATTCTTAAAATTATAGTCTCTAAAATTATACACACACAAAATCCCCAAATAACACACATAGATTTTAAAAAGAGTAAAATTTTACTTGCTTACAAATGACATGGCTGTCTATAATTGAGAAAGTTCAAAAAAATTAGCTATGAAAATGATTTTCTTACATGCCAGTAATAATTGTTTAGGAAATACACTGTAGGAAAAGACTAAATTCACAATACCAACCAGTCCATGTAACAAGAAATAGACTTTAAAATGAAAATCTATAAAAACCAAATAATACAATGTACTTCAGTAAATGGAGAGAAATTTGCTGGCTGATACAGTAGGTTTTATTTTTATATTTTTAAGAAAAGCTCTATATTGTCTAAGTATTACTAATGTGATAAGACAAAGAATGAAAAATTAAGGAAAACAAATTTTAAAAATCACTTTGGCTTCACAGTGGAAGTGCAGATGTGGAGTCAGAGTCCACACTGACCATCATGGGAGAGGATGCACCTAGGGAAAGGGGATAGCAGTCAGAAACAAGAAAAGATAGTGATGGTCAGTCTATACTAAGGCAACAACGTTTGCTTCTTCAGCCCAGGAAATAGATTTTAGATATGTCAGGGAGTGCATACCAATACCAACAAGATCCAGAAACCAATTGAATATTTAAGGTTGAGAATTAAAAGAGAGGCAATTCCAAAGTGCACCTCTGCCTGTGAAACATACCCACGAGTTGATCTTCATCACAAGGAGATTTTGGTTTATTATGGTCTAGAATTTCTAGACATTACTCTAATTGAACACAGCCAATGAAGGCACCAATCTTAGTGCTCATGGATTGCGGTAGCCTCTAATTCACCACAAGAATCCTATTCTAGTCAGTAAGAGAGAAGCATACATTCAACAATTACTTGCTGAATATTTTCTATGTGCCTGGCACTCAACTGAATACTGGGCAATATGTCTAATTAAATCAAAGATGCATTAATACTGCCTCTTTCTAGGAAAAAAGGATAGATTTAAAGCCCACATGCATTTCTTTAAATGTGAAGTTATAAAAAGCCCACATGCTTCTTTTTTAAGTGTGAACAAAACTCTAATGGGGATGGTAATAAGGGGAAGTTATAATAAAATAATGTTTTCAAATTAAACCTTTCAAATCATGTCTAGGAGAAGAACTTAAACACGTTTAATTAATGGAGAAGAAAAATGTAGACATATAGGGAAGGGGAATGACATCAAACTGTGAATTTGGCTCAGATTGAGTAAATTCGGAGGAGTCAGGCCTATAACACAGGAGGTGAAAGGGTGAAGGTTAAAGGTAAAAGAGGAGCCAGGCCATTCTACCCTTAGTCTTCAGCCCTATTGCTCCTTGGAATCACCACAGAGTTTTAATAATAGTGATGCCCAGGCCACAATCTGATGGATTCTGCTCTAGGTGCGGGCAGGGTATCAGACACTCCCAGGTGACTCCAATGGGCAGCTCTTCCTAAGGAAGGCACCCCAGGAATTGATCCTCATCGCTAGGAGATCTTGACCTATTATGGTCCACATATTTACTCCAATAAAACACAGCCGGTCAAGCCCCAGTCTCAGAGTTCACAGATAGTACTAGCTTATTAATTCTCCAAAAGAATCCGCAATCCTAGGCAGTAACCCTACTTTTTTAGAACAAAGGAGTTAAGATACAAATTTTTTGATCTCCTAGGATCTAAATAGCTTCATAACCTTAAAAGTGCTGAAAGCACACCCTAGTTTAATGATTTTGTTCTATGTTGTATAAGTAAAAGTATAGGATCAAAATATCAGCCTGCTCCCCCTGAGTCTGCTTTAATTTTAGAAATGTTAGTTGGTACCATGCTCTTAAAATTCTGTCCCTTTGTGCAACTTTATGTAAAGAAATGATGTGTAATGTGAAAGAATATAATACAATAACTCTCTCTGAGGAGTTTCTATGAACTCTGAGAAGATACTTGTTTCTTTTTCCCACTGACCTTTGCACAAGGATCAGGTAAATACAGAGGCAAAATGTTATTTCAGAATTTTGATGAAAGTCATCTCTATGTATTAATACCTATCATAAACTCAGAGGAAAATGAACAACTTTGGTTGTCATTAAATGCATTCAGAGGGAAGAAGTATAATATTCTTTCTCAAAGCCTTTTAACTTAAAATTGTCCTTCAGCTAAAGATCACTCTAAAACCAAAATTTTCAAGGAGTTAAGGGCAAATGGCAGGGCTGCAAGAGGTTTCATGTTAGCAATGATTTCTCTCCAACAAAAGCAGTCTTTATTTCTCATGGCTTTCCTCTGCAGGGCTTTGCATGTAGGCAAATTCACTAAGAGCTCAAGGTCCAGATGACAACTGACCTCTGCAATCCAAGCTCCCTCTCCTCAGACAGGCAGCCTTGGCCTCACCTGAGGCTTCTTAGAAATACAGAACCTCAGTCCTACCCAAACCTATTGAGTCACATCCCATGTCTTAACAAGATCTCAGATTTGAATATGCATAGAACTTTGAGATACTCTGGTCTAAACATGACCTACTGAAAGTGGCGCCTATAAAACAGCAGCATCAGCTTTCCCAGGAGCGAGGTAGAAACACAAATGTCTAGGCCCATTCCAACCGCCTCAACAGAATCTCTGGTGGTGGGGGCTGGGGCCCAGGAATCTGCATTTTTTGCCAAGCTCCCCAGGAGACTCTTGTGTAAAGCAAGGTTGGAGAGGCAGTAGTCTGGAATAGGTTTCTGCCCCACACTACCCCACTTCCAGAGCACTGGCCTTAAAAAATAATATACAACACAAACCCACAAACTCATGGTCCAAACCAATCCACAAGAGTACAAGGAAAAAAGAAGAGATCTTCTGTGTTTATTTATTACTTCCTGGCCTTACTTTAATGTTTTTCTATTTTATAATGTATATGATGTGCTAATACTGAAAGACATATACAGTTGTATATGTATGTAGGTGTATACACTGCATTATACTGTAATACATAGTAGCAAGTGTAATACGGAGTAAGTGTAGGATATATGTCCAAACAATCTTGTACTTACCGGAGTGAGTATTGAAAGACATTCAGAGACTGGTTTTTGGTCCCTGTGACTCATACTGAAACTAACTGGTGTGTTTAAAGTTAGCTTCTGGAGATGTCACGAGTAATATGTACCTAAAACTAGTTAAATTCCTAACTTTCTTATTCACATATTGCATTTCAAAGTTACCATAAGCAACTCGTAGTGACGTTCTGCCATGTTCGTCTTTCGGCCTTTTATCTATGCATCCATCACTCACCAAACATGTATGTGATTTTTATAAAATATTACATTCCTGGGAATGAAACAGTGACCTAAACAGACAGGCCCCACCCCTACGAGGCTCCTGATCTGCATCAACGATGAGATAAAGGCTGTGAGGGCAATGCTGGATGGACCTGGGAGGGCTGAGCAGGAGGGATAAATTCGGTCTAGAAGTTGGGGTGTATTTTGAAAAACTGAGTTTGGACTGATACCCAAGGACGAGCAGAAATTACATGGGAGAGAAACGGGAGAGGCCGTAGCTTTAGAATGGGGGTGGAGAACAGCACACTCCCACGGCTCCTCCACGCCACAGCCTGAGAGGTCGGGCTCTGGCTCCTTAGAAATCTGAGAATATGAATGAAAATTTGTTTTAATTTTTGACAGAACATGGTTGATACTTTTAATCCCTATTTTTTACAAAATCAGAGGTTTGGCCCCTTTTCTGCCGCCATGCACACTAAACATGTCATGTATGCCAAGGATTAAATACAAATCTTTCACAATGATGAAATCTTCTGACATATGTATCTCACAAATACTCATGTTATCCACCCTGTTGTTAAATTTATATTTTTTTCCTATTAACTTGGTTTCATGGCATGGAATATGCAGCCACATTCCTCCAAGAGCTTACTGTGCCATTCATTTACTCCCTCCCTCTGTTAACAAATAGGCACCAAGCACCTGCTACCTGGAGAATGGGCATAGAGCACTGTGCAGGCAGACCGAGCCCTAGCACTCATGGAGCCAAGAGCTGGGCAGGGAACAGGTGAGTAGGCAGGCACACAGCACGGTGGGAGTCAGAAGGAACGCTGAGTCCCAGCCCTGAGCTACAGTACACTAAGGAGGACCAAACCCAGACTGAGAGTCAGAGACGGCATCTCTGAGCCTGGCCCTTGGTGGAGAGGAGGTTTCCCTTTCCTTTCCAACTGCTGCTAACCAGGGTTTTGTCATCTCTTTCCACCTCTGTTATTTCCTTTCTACAAGAAGGCATGTAGCTTGCCACAACTTTGTACAGACAACCAAGACTAGATTCTCACCTTTATTGAGGGCAGAAAAAATCCTTGCTTTATATTTCTTCGGTCTTCCAGAATGCTCTAGATTAGAGGCACTCTATCAGGCACATTCTAGATACTCAAGAACATGTGTGTTACTTGATTAAAAAGTAAAAACAGAAGATTTTTTTCTCTTCTGAAGTCTTAGCTAACGCTCACTGAATAGCAATCAACCGTAACCTGCAGTTGACACAGTGATAAGACAGATTTGTACTTCACCTTCACACTACAGCTTCCCCTGAAGAACACTGTCTGTATAATTCTTTCTTGTTTAATATATGTGGCCAAAACTCTCGTGGGTCAAGGAGAAAAGTAAGAATGCAAACAATGAATAAACTTCAAGAGTGAAAGAATATAAATCAAGCCATTTCTTAAGTATAAATAAACCTAGGGAAAATAGAAGGAATTCACTTTGAAATTACAAACATTAAGTATTTTTACACAATAAAAAATAAAAAAACCAAAATATTGAAACTAAAATACCAACTGCTAGCTATGCATTTCTCTGGCAAGTAACTTGAGCTTTTGTTCATGATGACATACAGTAGAACCTCTATAGCTGACCACCTCCTTAAGTTGACCTAATTCTCACAGACAGGAAATGAACCACACGTACACATCAATATAGTAGGCAGTTACCTATGTTGACCACCTCCGTATGTTGACCAGTTTGTTACAATCCCTTGAGTGGTCAACTCATAGAGGTTCTACTGTATACCAAACAGAAAAGAAACAGAGAATAATATAATAAATACCTATATACTCAGTACTCAGAATTAATAAATACTAATATTTTGCTATATTTATTTTGGATTTTTTTTTAAAGGAAAAAATTACAGGTATAGTAGAAATCTCTCTGGCTTCTTTCATGCCTAATTCTATTCCTCCTCCTCCTCCTCAAAGACAAATAGCTAACTTTTTAAAAAATAATTATTTTGTTTTATTAACAAAATATCTTAAATAATTTATATACATAAAATAAACATGAATGCATTCTAACTAAAGAATAGATTAAATAATTATATATATCTACAAATAAAATATTAATATAACACTATATGACATAGTTTTACCTATTAGAGTTATATCATGAACTATATGTGATATTCCTTTGTATTTTTAATTTACAAAAATGGTAGCACACTGTAAATATTCTTCATGGACTTAATTTTTCCACATAATATTATGTTTTCAAAATTTATGCATGTTGATACCACTATCTTTAGTTGATCTACTTTATCCAATGGATAATATTCCTTTTTTTAATAAAGCTATTCACTCAATCATGAAAAGTAAATATTTCCATTCAGGGGCTACTATTTAAAATACTCCAAATAAACATCCTTGTATATATATTTTTTTCTTTTTGAGAAATTTTAAAATTTGATTGTGTTGTATGTTATGTAAATCTTTGGAACATATTGAGACATTCTGGAGTCTAATGAGTGGCCACGTTTTTACAATATTCCATACATGCCTTAATAAACACATATTGTTTTTCTTGAATGCATAGTTTTATATGTCTATTAAATCACACAATTCATATTGTTCAAATTTGATATATTCTTATAAATTTTTCAGCTTAAAGTATCATTCCTGAGTGTGTCAAAATATTTCCTTATGACTAAGGAATTGTCAAAGTGGACAATTTTTGATTAATTTGAAATCAATGTTACCAGGAATGGACATGTGTGTGATCGTGACATCTTCCTAACTAATGCTGCTTTTTTGTTTGTTTTTTTACTTTTTCACCTTTAATTTTATTTTGTCTGATATTATTATTTTAAAAATTTACATTTTTTAGTTTCCTTATACCTTTCCTCTCAATTTTTCTGTGTCTTTCTGTTACATATTCCTCTTGAAAATCACATGTAACCACATATAAACTCAGTTTACGAGTTTCTAATTTTATAGGCAATTTTAATCCATTTATAATTTTTCTGATCACTGATGCATTTAAACTTTTGTCTTCCATCTTTTTATGTTTCCTATTTATCATGGCTTTTCTCCTTTATTTATCTACTTCCTGCCTTCTATTTCCTTTTCCTTGTTTACACTATAGAAACAACTAAAAGGTCAGAAAGCATATATACATGAATATATAACGAAGATATCCCAGAAAGGTAATGTTCCTGGATGTCCTATGAAGCATTATCTATAATGCCAAGCTAGAAACATATGCCTACTAATAGAGAACATGATGAAATGTTTTAGAACCACTAGAAATGTTTTTGAAGCCTACATTCCATAATGAGAATATGTTTAAAGATGCTCTATTAGGACAAAGAGCAGAATCCAAAATTCAGTGTATACCATGTGTACCATGATTTCAATTATGTAAAGATATGTTGGCGTTTGGTTGAAAGATGTTCAACCCATGAGTGAGTTCCTTAGAGCAGTGTTGCCTTCCTGAGCTATGAGAACTACATGAAACAGAACCAATAATAAGCATGTATATGTGTTACTGTAGTGTGTGTGTGTGTGTGTGTGTGAGAGAGAGAGAGAGAGAGAGACAGAGAGACAGAGAGAGAGATTCTAAGGAATTTTCTCATAAGATTGTGGATGCTAGCAAATCCAAAATCTGCAAGTTAGGCTGGAGACAGGTGAGAGATGATGCTGTAATTTATGAAGCTAGTCTGCTGGTAGAATTCCCTCTTGTTTAAGGGAAGTCATCCTTTCTCTACTAAAACCTCCAACAAATTAGATGAGGTCCACCCATGTTATAGACGGTAATATGCTCCAAAGTCTACTAATTTAAATGTTCATTTTATGTAAGATATATCTGAACATTGACCAAATATCAGGGTACCATTGTTTAGCCAAATTGACACACAAAATTAACCATCCCACTCACCTTGTTCATACTACCCCTTTGTCCACTTATACCAAATATAACCCAAGAAAGCACTATTTACTCCCCACTTACTCACTCAAAGTAATTCTTCTCCTTTATGGCAATAAATCTCAGATCAAGTGCCATCCTCCCACCCACAGGGAATCTGTTCTGGGAACTCTCCCCACCTTTGGGCAGGGGAGGCTCTGCATAATAAAAGAGAAATGCAAATACAAATAGTATCATACATAGATGGTGAGATAATTTCTTTTAAATTATCTTTTGTGGCTCTAGGTTTTATTTTGTTTTAATAAAATGGAATCAATGAATTCAAGGCTTTGTTATAAAAACGGAAATCGGAAAAACTATAACAAAGAAACGTATTCAAGGTAGAAACTTAGTTCTCAGGGATTTTCAGAGGTTTATGCTTAAATCTTTAAAACAAGAAATAAAAGTTCTGGAAAATGTTTTTTCATTCCCTTAGGAGAGCCTGCACTTATTACATTAACAGAGTGTCTTTTTAACTGGCCTTACAACAACCACTCTGATGCCAAATTGGCAGAACGTCTTCTATCCCAACCTTCTGTTTCTGGGTGAAAAATGATTTTTGAAGCAAGTTTGGCTTATGCTCTGCAAAAACTTTTCAGAGACCCACAGCCTCCAAGGTATTAAATAACAGCCCACAAAAATGAAAACAAAATATATAGTAGTAAACAGGGCAATAACAAACAGCTTAGATACCTTTCATCCAGTTATCATAAAGGTTTTGGGGTTGAGAGGATAGATAATTGTTTTATTGTCTGTCTTTAAAGAAACTGCATATCCAGAGAAATTGCCATTGCCAACGTAACAGTTTTCCTGCTGTTTCCTATGATTTAAGCTCTATTTTTTTCATCTACCTAGAAAGGGCTCAGTACAAATACAGTAAATATATCCTGATATATCCTTCGGATGAGCTAAATTCAGTGTTTCTGACTCTAGGGACCCTTAAGACATCCCGATGAAAAAGTAAGCTTAGAACTTTGGCTCTGGTGGTGTTATGAAAACGGCTGTGACAAGTGGAAAAGCACAGCTTTATATTTAGAGAACACTGAAGTTTCTGAGGTAGAGTTCAATTGTTGAATGAAGCACTTTGACTTCTGGCATACCTGAAGCTCTGACATTTTACTTTATCATAAGTAATTTCCAATACTTAAGGGTAGATGAGCATCTGCTTGGAGGCAATGGATTTACATTGATTTGTTACGAGTCTGCCCTTCTAGCTTTTATTTAATAAATGTCATTGTCCATGTACCAATAATAATACCCATTAAGCAAAAACAGTGACTTAAGAATCTCAATGTGCTTTTGAAAGTTTATTAGTGCATGATTTGCTGGTTGTTGTTGTGTCAGCTGTTTATTATTGTTTGGCTTTGTTAAGAATCATGAATATAGACAAACAGTTCAAAGAAGGTGACAACTGTTGTTTAGAAAAGTAAAAAGAATGAAACATTTAATGTAAAGCACCTGATCTTTAAAGGTCTCAAAATTCTCTCTTTAACTTCCAAAATTCTGTAATTTTAAAAAGGAACTCATTTCTAGAGACAAACTGAATTCTGAGACATCAAGTCCTTTAGAGATCTACTATCTGACAAGTTTTCTTTCTCTGTACATATGGGAATAAGTCAATAATCTGATTGAGACAGGGGAAAGACAGGTGGGGAAAAAGCTCTATTCCATTTTAGAAGTCTTTACTACACTCAGGAGAAGGAAGAAGGCAGTAGCCAGCCAGCTGGCATCACGTTGTACACTACTATTGCCTACTACTTGGTAATGGCCTTGCAGCCATGAATAAGACAGGAAGGTTCCTACCTTCATGTACTTTATATTCTACCTCATTTTTTAACTCATTCTTTTATCAATTCAAAAGAGCATGAGTTATTCATTATTTTTTAGTGTAGAAACCAATGCCACCACATTAAAAGATGCTCAATACCATCAGTCATTAAGAAAATACAAACCAAAACCATGAGGTACAATTTGATACCCACTAGGATGACTGTAATCAAGAATTCAGATAATTAGAAGTGTTGGCAAGGATGTGGAGAAATCAGAAACCTAAAAGTGAAAAAAATGGCAGCCAAATGATTAAACATAGGATAACCATATAACTCTGCAATCTCACTCTTAGTTATAAATCCTAAAGAATTGTAAACGGATGTTCATACAAACACATGGATGTGACTGTTCATGACATTACTATTCACCATAGCAAATAGGTGGGAAGAACCCAAACATCCATCAAATAATGAATGGATAAACAGATGCAGTATATCCGTATATTAGAATACGATTCAACCATAAAAACGACTGGAATACTAATACAAGCTACAAAGGGGTAAACCTTGAAAACCTTATGCTAAGTGAAAAAGCCAGTCACAAAAGAGCACACATTAGGTCATTCCATTCATAGAAATGTCTAGACTTGAGAAATCTCTCTAGACAGAAAGTAGATTAGTGTTTGCTTAGGGCTAGGGATGAGGCAGAGAAACAGGGGAGTGATAGCCAAAGGGCATGCAGTTTCTTTTTGAAATAATAGATATGTTGCAAAATTGACAGTCAATTTTATATGCACATATCTGTAACTATAATAAAAATCACTATATTATACATTATGCAGTATGCCAGTAAATTATATATCTCAATAACACTGCTTTTTAAAAAATATTTTTAAAGAACTAATGCTGGCCTGGTGTGGTGGCTTGCCTGAGCTCAGGAGTTCAAGACCAGCCTGAGCAAGCAAAATCCCATCTCTACTAAAAATAGAAAAACTAGCCAGGTGTTGTGGCAGGCTCTTGTAGTCCCAGCTACTCGAGAAACTGAGGCAAGAAGATCTCTTAAGTCTAATAGTTTGAGGTCGCTGTGAGCTATGATGCTGGGGCAGTCTACCAGGGCAACTGAATGAGACTCTGTTTAAAATAATAATAATAATAATGAACCAATGTCATGGTTATTATCCTAAGAGATTAGTTACCTCCCTCCTAAAGCAGTCATCCTATCTATAACTTCTTGCAGTAGTTTATCTGTGCTGTCCTTACCTGCACTGCAGTCACTTGTGCACATACTCACAGTGCCCTGCTAGCATTCCAGTACCTGGAGGGTAAACATCTGCTCCATCTCTGTAACCCCTGAAGCACTTGGTCTAAGGCCATTTACATAGTAAGCACTTAATATACTTTTGAGTGGCCAAACCATTCATTGGTTCAAAATTAAGAATTATTTCATTACTCAGTGATTGCTAACTGGATAATCTTTTAAAAACACATAGGGAGTGACAATCTCTTCCACTTAATACATTTTCTTTTTTTTTAAAGAGACAGAGTCTTCCTTCACTTTGTTGCCCTCAGTAGAGTGCCGTGGCGTCACAGCTCACAGCAACCTCCAACTCCTGGGCTTAGGCAATCCTCTTGACTCAAACTCCCAAGTAGCTGGGACTACAGGCGCCTGCCACAACGCCCAGCGATTTTTTGTTGCAGTTTGGGTGGGGTCAGGTTTGAACTCGCCACCCTCAGTATAGGGGCCGGCGCCCTACTCACTGAGCCACAGGCACTGCCCTTAACACACTTTCTTGACTCTCTTCTACTGGTTTTAGAATGATAACCCAAATCATTTCCATGGTGTTCAAGATCACCTGAACCTACCTCTACAGCTTCATCTCATCCACCTCCTTTCGGTCCCAGAGGTAGGGCTAGCTTCCTTCTACCTCAGGGCCTTTGCACTGGAGTTGTCCTGCACTGCCCTCCCCTGGTTTGTGCCCACTTCTCTTTCCAGATGGGAGGTTGGCTCAATGCCACATAAAGTTTACATTACAGCAACTCACAACTCCTCCCATTTTTCCTTATGACATTTTACACATATTGCAGTTTGCAATGACATTTACTTGGATGATTACTTGATGGCATCCTCTCTCCTAGATCACAAACTTAATAACAACAGAGACACTGCTTTCCTTTTTTGCATATGCATCCCAAAAGTCCAGCACAGATCTTGGGACCTAGTAGGCCTTCAATGAATACTTTTGAATGAATTTATAAATTGGGTTCTTAATGGTCAATAAACTAAAACAAAGTACAGATGAACCTCTGTGCTAATATGAGCAAGACTCCATAAATAGAAAGTTCACGTGTCAAACCTTATTCGAAGATCAGGCACACAAAGAGGAGATGAGAGTCCATAAATGGCAAGTTAAAAGCAGAGTGTAGGTGCTAAGTGGCTGGATTTACAACGACACGATCTGAGAATTAAATTCCTGGGGCATTGGGTCCCATGAGGGGTAGAGGTGAGCTCCTAGAGATTCTGGGAAAAAACATGTGCAGATGTTGATGCTTGTGGTAGACATCACAAGAGGAAAGGGATGAAACACATGGCCACATGAAGACAGCTGCCTAAAAATGGAAACCCAGGCTGATTATGAATCATCTCCCTCCCCCTAGATTAAAAGCAGAAAGGCAATAAAAGTGCCAATTTTATCAATAAATGCTGTCAGGCCCCTGCGAACCCTGTGACTCAAGCTGTGAGGGACCCCACCATTGTGGGCCTCTGTGCTGATAAGGGAACTGCTCAGACGCTGGCGTAAAGCTGCACTGGACAGCAGGCTCAGCAGGATCTGCTGGCCTTGACTCCCTGGCTGCTACAACTGATGCCAGTCTGAGTGGAGCACTGGAATTGCACCAGGATGGGCTTCCCTGCAACTGCCCCAGTGCTGTATCTTACCAGGCCAGGGAGGAAGCAGAGAGAGCAGATGCCCTTGCATGCCCATAACCAGGAGCCAGGCACCCCTCTACCAGGGAACTTGAACAAAATTCAAACATCACATGGTAGCAGCCTCAGTGAGACCTATGTGAGGAGAAAGCCCCAGCCACCCAGCAGCTCAACCCCCATGGTCCCTTATGCCAACAAGTGGAACAAACCCCCATGCCCTGTGTGCCTGTGCTAAGGCCATGTCCCTGTGGACTCACACACCAGAAGGCAGGCTGTGACCCCACACACCAATGTGCCAACAGGTGAACCACACTACTGCAGACTCACATGCCAAGTGATGGGCACATCCCTTGGCCCTGGGCACTGGACAGCAGGCCATGTCCCTGTAGCCTGAGTGCTGATCAGCCCAATAAGCCCTCTGGACCTGTGCACTGGCAGGGGACCCACACTCTAAGGCACCCTTCCAGTGCTGCCTGCAGTCAAGCATTCCAACATGGACCCACTAACTACAAGCCAATCCCTGCAGCATACCACCCTTACACCTTAACCTGGGTAGAGTGAAGGTGCACAGTTTTGACACGTGTGGCCACCACCTAGATAGCTTCACCAAACAGCCACTACCACCACCAGAGGAAGACTGGAGTGACGAAATCTCCTATAATGCCCACCTCGATGGAAAGGGAGTCATTCAACCCCCTGCACAAGCTTCCAATGCCAGGTTAGGGACCAACCCACCACTAGACAAATGAATCACCCCAGCACTAGCCCAGGTCCTGGGACCCACCAGGCACTGGACAAGGTCCCACAATGCATCCAGGCACCTGCCAAGGTCCCATGACCTGCTCAGGTTGACCAAGGTCACATCGCCCACCTCCATGGAGAAGGACTCACGTGGCCCCGTACCCAAGCTTCCAATAGTGGCCTAGAGATAACACACCAATCTGAACAAATACTCCCCAGTATCAGTGTGTATAGTGGCACCATAGGAGATAGAGATGATGCAGAGAACAGCTGTGTTACAGGTATCAGTGCAACCACCCGGCTCCTGCTGGGTCAGTCCTTGGAACTAGGCACAGAAGCGTGATCCAGGGACCTCTCCTCCTTCACCCTAAGTAGGAGAGTTTCCAGCAAAGGAAAAAAGTTATTTTGCAAACCTATCAGCCCTAAGCTGAGAGGAGAGGTCTCAAATGAGAAGAAACCAGGAAAAAAATTCTGACAACATGATAAAACAAGCTAGCTTGACACCCCCAAAAGATTACAACAGATTCACAGCAATGGACCAATAGAAAATTGTCAAAATTTCAGAAATGGAATTTGGGATGTCAATGGCAAAAAAGATGAATATAATTGAGGAGAAAATTGAAAACCAAGACAAGGAAGACAAAAAGTATCTCAAGACATGAATGCAAAATATGAAAAACTCACTAAAGAAATAGACAACATAAGAAAGGATGTAACAGAACTTTAAAAAATGAAAGAGTAATTTAGGGAATTATAAAATACAGCAAAAGTTTCAACAACAGACTAGACCAAGAAGAAAAAGAATCTCAGAGCTTGAAAACAAGGCTTTTGAATTACCCTAGTGAGTCTAAGATGGCAGGACAAAAAAGAGAAGAAGAATGAATAATCATTCAAAGAAACATGGGACTAGGTGAAACAAGCCAATATACAAATTAGAAATATCCCACAGGAAGAAGAGGAAAAAGTAAAAAGCATGGAAAACTTTCTTTAAGGGAATTATTGAGAACTTCCCTGTAAGCACCAAAGTTTCAGATATCCAGGTATAAGATGGTCATCAAACACAGAGAATATTATAGCAAGATACATAGTCATCAACCTGGCCAAAGTCAAACCCAAAACAATGTCAAACTGAACAGGGAAAAGTTAAAAAGCATCCTCCCTAAAAACTGGGACAAGTGTGCCCACTGTCATCACTTCTATTAAATATAGAATTCAAAGTCCTACCCAGAGCAATTAGGCAAGAGAAAGAAATAAAGGACATTCAAATTGGGAAAGAAGAGTTCAAATCGTGCTCGCTTTGGCAGCACATATACTAAAATTAGAATGATACAGAGAAGATTAGCATGGCCCCTGCGCAAGGATGACATGCAAATTCGTGAAGCGTTCCATATTTTTTCCAAACTGCAACAAAAAATAGCCAGGCGTTGTGGTGGACGCCTGTGGTCCCAGCTACTCAGGAGGCTGAGGCAAGAGAATCACCTAAGCCCAGGAGTGGGAGGTTGCTGTGAGCTGTGGGATGCCACGACACTCTACCGAGGGCGATAAAATGAAACTCTGTCTCTACAAAATAAAAAGAAGAGGTCAAACTATCCCTTTTAATTGATGGTGTGATTTGTTATCTAGACAACCCTTAGGACTCCACCAACAGACTTCTGGAATTGATAATTAAATTCAGATTACAAAGTCTCAGATTACAAAATTAATGTACATAAATCCATAATAATTCTATCTATATATGCATGACAGTAAAGCTGAGATTCAATCAAGGACTCAAAATCATTCAAAGAAAATAAAATAGCTAGGAATACATCTTTTTTTTTTTGCAGTTTTTTGGCCGGGGCTGAGTTTGAACCCACCACCTCTGGCACATAGCACCCTACTCCTTTGAGCCACAGGCGCCACCCAACTAGGAATATACTTATCCAAGGAGGTGAAAGATCTCTACAAAGAGAACCACAAAACACTGGTGAAAGAAATTGTAGATGACACAAACAAATGGAAAAACATCCCTTGCTCATGGATTTGCAGGTTCAACATTGTTAAAATAGCTACACTGGTCAAAGTAATTTATGGAGTCAACACAATCCCCATTAAAATACCAGTGTCATATATTACACATCTAGAAAAATTAATACCAAGCTTCATTTGGAACCAAGAAAAAAAAGAGCCTAAATAGACAAAGCAATAAGAAAACAAATCTGGAGGCATCACATTACCTGAATTCAAATTATACTAAAAGGCTATAGTAACCAAAACAGCATGGTGCTGTTATAAACATAGAGACATAGACTAATGGAATAGAATAAAAGAACCAGAAATAAAACCATCTACCTCCAACCAACTGATCTTTGACTAAGCAGACAACAACATACACTGGAGAAAGAAAACCCTATTTAATAAATGGTACTGTGAAAATTGGATAACAATATGCAGAAGAATGACCCCTATCTCTTATCATAAATAAACATTAATTCAAAATGGATAAAAGACTTAAGTATGAGGCATGAATGAAACCATAAAAATTCTAATAGAAAACATAGGAAAAACTCCTGTAGACAATGGCCTAAGCCAAGAATTTATGAATAAGACCCCAAAGGCAAACACAGCAACAACAAGTATAAATAAATGAGATTTGATTAAATCAAAAAGCTTATGCACAGTAAAGGAAATAATTAACGGAGTGAATAGACTACTTACAGAATGAGAGAAAATATTCACAAACTATACGCTCCAAATGGACAGATATCCCGAATCCATTAAGAACTCAAATGAATCAGCAAGAAAAGAAAGAACCCCATCAAAAAGTGGGTAAAAGACATGAACAGGTTTTAAAACAAGACAGAAGATTTCTTCCAACAGACATATGAAAAATTGCTCAGTATCACTAGTCATTAGGGAAGTACAAACAAAAGCTATAATGAGATACCATTTTAACCCTATCAGAAAGGCAATTATTAAAAATTCAAAAAGCCGTGGATCCTGGGATAGACAGAGAGAAAGAAATGTTGATGGAATTACCGCAAATTAGTACAAACCTCTATGAAAAACAGTATGGATATTTCTCAAAGAAATAAATCTAGACCTACGATTTGACCCAGCAAACACACTGCTGGGTATCTACCCAAAGGAAAAGAAGTTATTGTAAAAGAAAAACACCCACCCTCAAAATGTTTATTGCAACATAATTCACAATTGCAAAGATGTGGAATCAACCTAAGTGCTCATCAATCATGAGTGGATAAAGAAAATGTGATATATACATATTTGCCATGGAGTACTTTTCAACCATAAAAAGGAATGAAATAATGTCATTTGCAGCAATGTGGATAGAACTGGAGACATCATCCTAAGTGAGGTACCTAAGAAATAGAGAACCAAAGACTATGTTCTCCCTAGTAAGTGGTAGCTAAACAATGGATTTGTACAAACACAAAGTGACATAAAAGACATGGAAAATCAAGAAGAGAGAGAGATGAGGGGAGGGAATAAAATCTTACCTACCAGTACAATTGGACACTATTGTAGTGACAGGCAACCAAAGCCCTGACTTAAGTTTGTACAAGGTATCCATGTAACAAAAACACATGCAACCCCTTAATATTTTGAAATAAAAAATAAATGGATAAATTCTCTCTGTAAGAACATGGTACCACATTCATTCATAGGAACAGCTATATTTAAAACCACTGGAAGAAGAATCTTTCAAGAAAGGAAGAAGAGACAGACAAATTGCCCAGACTACCCAGTGGCAGTGTAGTCATGAAGAACAAGGAACCTGCAGATAGAACCAGGACTGTGGTTGAGGTATCATGTCCCTCACCAAGCTACATCCCAGGCTACTTTGGGAAGGCGACCAGTCACCATGATTCCACCTTGATAACTACAGGACACTTTAAACCACATTTATTATTGGAAGCTCAAGAAATAATGCACACAAGACCCATAGCATACTACCTGGTACATGGTAAAGAATTTAACAGATGTTAATTTTTAAAACATTATTATTAATTCCAAGGTTTTATATTTCATTATTCAACTTGCTACAAAATTGCATGAACAACATTTGCTCCTGTGTGCTGAAAGCATTCTAGATGGTTTCAAAAAATCGTATGCTGACCAAAATTCATTCCAGATGGATTAAAGATTTAAAATAAAATAAACTATAAAAGTGCTTGAAGAAAATGTATGCCTATTTTCATATAATCTAGGAGCAAGTAAACCCCATATAAGCATAAATGCAAAGGGAAAACCCATAAACCACAAGGAAAAAAATAGATATATTTGACTACCAAAAGAAATAACACATGTATGTAATAACGACAAAAAGAAACATCTGCAGCATACTATAAAAGGCTAATATCTTCAATACAAAAAGAACTCCCCAAAATCAGTAGAAAAGATGCATACCATTAAAAACAAGAAATCAATTTTCACTTGTCATTTTGGTAAGAAGTTCTTTTTCTTTGCTTTTGTGTTTTTTAGATTTTGATTGTTTTAATGAAACTACTCTGTGTTAGTAAGGGGGCATGCAGTTAGCCTTCTTGCTCACATATTGCTGATGGAAAAGTATAATTGGCAATTGGCTTTTCTGGTGGTAATTTATATACACAATGCACATAGTATGTATCAAAGTCCCTAAAATTTGCATGACATTTGACCTAGCAACTCCACTTCTGAAAATTTATCCTAAAGAAATGAGGATTATCTTCTTGTCACAATCAGGTTGATGAAAATATCTCTGATTGTATCTG
>CAUYRH010089245.1:0-17273 GCA_963574655.1 Perodicticus potto | reverse complement strand
TCAGTTTTTCTGCCTGAAGCTTGGTTTCTTGGAGTCCCAGCTTGCCTCAGCAGAGGTGACCTGCAGTTATCACTTCTCTCTCTTGGCTGTACTCCCAGTCTTTGTCTCAATTGGGAAGTTTCTGGAGGTTATCTTTCCTTTTGTTCAGGAGCCTCTGTCAGAAGCTGCTTCCAGTTGTTGACCTACTTTTTAATTTGGCCTCAGGCTGGCCTGTTACCATGGTAGGTGATGTGATCCTTCTGTGTGGGAATGGCTGAAATGGTTTGATCACCATGGGGCCATAATCCTCATCCAAAGCCTTCATTAAGGAGATACTTCTTTTCAGCCTCTTACAAAACCTAGCCTACAGGAATTTGCTGTTTGGCATCAAAATTCTCTATGCCGATACTAAGGGTGCAAGTCCCAGCACACATAGGATGGCCTAAACTTGCTTTTGAAAAGATCAACATAAGCAGTACGTTCAAGTAATACTAACAGAGATAAAAGAAGAGCACACAAATTAACAATATCAGGGGGAAAACACCCCATAGGATATCAGTACAGGTCCCAGAGTAATGAAACGATGAGACTATAACGCTGCATCTACACACCAAGACAAGAGAACCTAGATGAAATGGACCAAGTCTTAGAAAACCAGAGTGTCAAATCACAGTCAAAATTTAATCAGGACAAAAGAGTTAACTTGGGAATATGTAAACTTTGCAAATTTGAGTTTATAGATTAAAACTTCCTAACAATGAAATTTCTAGTCTGAATAGGTTTCACGTTGAGTAATAGCAACCATTTAAAGCACTGGTGAAACAAATTAAACAAAAAATCCCTTCCAGAAAATAAAAGAGGAGAAACTATTTCTCTACTTATTTTACAAGGCCAGAGTTACTTCACATAAAAAACAGATGCATATAGTGAAACAAAATAAAATTCTAGACCAATTCTTTATTTTATCTAATAGATATAGCAATTTTCAACAAAATATTATAATTATGACTTGGCAATACTCTACGCTGAGGTGAGATTTATCCCTGTGTGTGCAAGACAGTTTCAATACTTTCAAATCTATCAAAATAACAAATTATATTAATTGATATTAACAGCCTAACCAAGAAAAACAGTGTTTCCACCTGCAGGCCTGGATTTGCATGATCTGAATTCCCCCCCACCAGCCACCATTAAGAGAAGGAGAGAGTCTTATTTCCAGGTTTCCATGTTGCCCTAAAATATTCCATATTGTGCATAGATGATGTGGCCCAAAGAGTAATACATTAAAATAAAATTAAATGTTGGCACTTACAATCTGCTTCACAGAATTGGACCACATGGGTTTTCCCCTCTGGTCAAATAGTTAATATGGCCCCATATCAAGTTAAACAGAGGCTTCAAAGATTGAAATACATTATCAAGAGCTATTTAGAGAATGGGCGATTATCCCTACTGTTTCTCTTTATTTAACAACTGTATTTGGTATGTACTTAAAAGTGGAAATAATGAATACTACTTAATGATGTATTATTGCAACGTTAATGTCATAATCCCTCCCATTAAGGACTCCATACCCAGTGTTATTTCAATTACTGGCTCAATCCAATCCAATCAGCAACTGGTCAGTACTTTGCAATCATAGATTTAGCTAATATATTCTGTTCTTTGCCTATTTCAACAGCTTCTCAGGGGCAGGCTTTCTTTACTTTCAAAGAGCTACAATACATCCTTACATAGTTGCCCATACTGCATATCAGCAGACTCACTCTTACATTTGATCTTTGAGAAGAAGATCATAATCACATTCAAGTTTCTCTAGAACACATTTATGATATTTCATTGAGACATCCTTGCTGAAAGGACTCATTTTACATACTCTTTGAGACATGCAGCATTTACAAAGGAGCTCATCAAAATGAACAAACATTGCTTCACACAGTGCAAAGAGCCCTGCCACCTACAACATATTTCTGGCTATTATTTAATTAGATAAAGTATGTTGCATCCTGGGCATAAAAAAACAGCTGTTGACTCCTCTATCACCCACAATACTAAAAACAAACAAATGATCAATGTCATTTAGATATTTTTTGGGTTCTAGAGGAAAATTTTGCTTAACCTTATTTGTGCTGATACAAATGGGATGACTTGGAATGGGGCTCTGTATGACAAAAGGTTCTAGAACTCATCAACAGTATAATAGGCACTTTAGGAATGTCCCCCAGAGACATATCTAGAAGCTTTAGCAACATCTTGTCATGTCTTGTAGAGTTTCTGTACTATCCACAATGGCTATAAGTGGTCCACAGGTTTCTAATATAAGAATCTACATTTCTGCAGTGCTATACACTGTCTCTGGGAAATGGAGACTCTTCTAGGCCCTGAGTCTGTAACTTACTGCATTCAAAAACTCACTATGCCTGGGTCATCGAAGTAGCATCCTGCAAGCTCAGCAAGGCCTCCTGATTCTCCTTGTTAAAATGAAAATTCCACCTGCAGACTAAAGCCAAACATGGGTCATTGGACATAGAATTGAAGAAGTATCCAGCCTTTTGGGTCTTCAGCTCTTGTCAAATATTATAGGGCTGAAGATGAGGTGACCCTCCTGAGCCCTTTGGCAACTGGAAAAACTCTTAGGGTTAACTGAATAGAAAAATGAGTTTATATAGTTTATGAATGGAAATACTATCATTAAAAATGATGGAGACAACTAGACAATTCTCATTTTTTTTTATCACTTAACCAGGATGTCTGCAACCAAGAATGGAACCCAAGGTTCAGCATAATTGACTAAACTTAAAGCAATCATCTTAACACCAAATGCCTTGGTCAACAGTCAGCTGCATCTGCATATCTTCACATAGTCATGGCCCATGGACAATGGTCTGGCCATTTGGAGAGCCCAATGGTAGAAAGAAAGTTTCCATATTCAAGGTTTTCCCCTTTGTGCAAAAGAATTCTGAAATTATATGTTGAGAATACCCACAATGTAAATCAAAGTTGCATGTGTCTTTTCATATAATAATGTCATAATACAAATTCTTATCAAAAAATTTCTTATCCCCTTAGATATTCATGATGAAGAACAATTGATAATGAGCAAAGTATGCAATGTTGTGCTCGTGCCTTAGTCAGAGACTCCAGAAAGCAGACATAATAGAAGATATTAATAGCATACAGAGATTGAGATAGATATAGATACAGAGAGAGAGATTGATTTTATTTAGGAAATTTAAATAATTGGTGATCATGGAGGCTGACAAGTCCCAGCATCTGCAGGGTGAGTCAGGAAGCTGGGGATCAAGGACTCAGGAAAGCCAAAGATACAGTTCTAGTCCAAAGGCAGACAGGCCCAAAGAGGAGCTAATGTTCCAGCTTGAGTCCAAAATTAGGTAAAAAAGACAATCTCACAGTTCTAAAAACTTCAGGCAGGAAATTCCTTCTTTCTTGAGGGAGATTCAGGCCTTCAATTGATAAGATGAGTTCCAATTACAACATGGAGGGAAATGTGCTTTACTCAGTCTAGTGATTTAAATGTTAATTGTGTCCCAAAACACCCTCACAGAAACACCCAGAATAATGTTTACCAGATATCAAGGCACTTCAAGGCACAGGCAAATTAACCCAGTTAATTTATGAAATTAACAACCATATCTCATGACAAAAGTATTCCATGATTTCTGCTTCCTTACCAGTCTCACGCTACAAGCCTCAGGAAATACCATAATAGCTTATAATAACAAATCCAAATGCAATCACACAAATCATGGTGCTTTTCAGTCATCATTCAAACATTGACGCGACTTACAATAAAGAGTCAGAACCCATTTTCTTATAGTTTTATTGTTATAATATTTATGCCCTATAATTTTTCCCTTTCTCTACTGTTCTGCATCTTGGCAAATCAGTTATACAGCCTGGATCTCTCTTTGGTGCAAGTCAAAAGTTCAAATCATGTAAACCCCATGTCAAATGCATAAGAATTCCTAACCCTAAGGAAAATAAATACATGCTATTAATCTCTTCGTATTGTCATATGCCATCTGCAGACCTGTTTGGGAGACTGCCATGATCTCGTCAGAAAATCTTGTTATGTGAGAAATATACATTACTTATCTTCCTGGTACATGTGTGACATAAGCAGTTTTGATATCCAAACTAAGTTTTGGATCATAGTTTATTCTTCTTTTACGTGGTGATCACAAAATCTCTCCTGTTTCTGTCTTACTATAATAAACACACACTTTCTAATTGGATTCTTGACTTTATGTCTGTACTTTGGCAGCTAATACTTAAAGTATGGCCTTACAAAATTGACATGACCATACCTGGACCCTGTAATACTAAGAGGATTAATCAAAAAAACAAGTATTAAGATATAAATATGAAACATATGTAGCAATATATATTTCTTTAAGGAATATGATAAAAAGTGTTTTGTATGTTGCTCAGGTAAAATGCTTTTATACACTACCTGTTAATCAAACTTGTCCAATGTTCTTATTAGAAAATGTCATTGTGTTGTAAACTAATGATGATTAGTATTTTCCTTATTCCCTATTTTTCTACCATATTATTAAATTGTATCAAGAGAAATTAAAACATTTAATGGGGTTTATGAAAGAGTATATATAATAGTTATGGTTAAAGATTAAATAGTGAAATGGCTCCAGATTAAGCCCTTAAAATATAAAATAACCTAAAATTACAGAGTAGTCTTGTTTTACTTATTATGAAGTTCAAAATGTGTTTCAGAGTAGACCACTTATTTTCTTTCTTTAAGAAGTACAGACTGTGTAGGTCAGGTAGTCAAGGAAAATCTCCACAGCAGGATGCATAAATTTAAAATCTTTCAAAGGGTAATGTTTTTATTCCCTGTAATTAGGCAATTAATTCTATTGGCATTTATAGGCTGCATGTGGTGAGAGAAAAAGAGATAAAAAAAGTAGTAAAATTAAATATTTCAATTTTACTTTGAAGGTCACTGAATTATATGACCTACCATAGGAGTATTTAACTTGAAATAAAGAAGTCAGGAAACAAATGAGCTGAAAAACTCAAGTTGTGAAGTTTTCTACTTTAATTAGAATATAAAAGATTTTCTTTGTAAGAATTCACTGGTGTGTTTGAATAAATGATTTCTTGGTAAATGTCTTGAATAAAAGCCTATTTACTCACTATTGGTTTATTTTATACTATTGCTATATATATATATATATATATATATATATATATATGTACATATTATAGTCAACATCTAGCTTCTCTTTTATGATACAAAATATGGAGTTAAAAGAACAGAGTTTGATTTCTCTTATGTGACAAGTAAAGATGTTTGCAAAGAGCGCAAAGAAGCACATAGAAGCTCAGATGTCATGGTCTTGAAGCATGCTAATAAATCATAAATATTTACTAAGACTTATTTATATTGTCTAAAATTCATTCAATAGGGTTGTTGAAATTGTCTCTTGGTTAATGATTTCCACCTTGGTGGAAGAAATAATGGAATATTTTCAAAAAATAATCTTTGAGTGGTGGCTCAGCAACAGCCCTAATCTAGGACCATGCATGGTAATAAGCTATTTCTAGCACTCTGAGAAGCTGAGGCAGGTGGATTGCTTGAGTTCAGGAGTTCTAAACTGGCCTGAGCAAGAGACCCTCTCTCTACTAAAAAGAAAAACTGAGGCAAGAGGATCACTTGAGCTTAAGAATTTGAGGTCGCTGTGAGCTGTGATACTATCGCACTTTACAGGGCGTCAAAGTAAGACTCTGTCTCAAAAAAAAAAAAAAGAATACAATAATAATCTTTGATTCATGAAATAATTCAAATGAAAATCTATAAAGGTTTTGAATATGATATATAGGAGTAAAAAGTGTTTTCTACTAGACATAATGTTTTCATTAAAAGCTCTAGCAAGATGGTGCCTGTGGCTCAGTGAGTAGGGCACCCAGTCCCATATACCGAAGGTGGCAGGTTCAATCCCAGCCCCGGCCAAACTATAACAAAAATATAGCCAGGGATTGTGGCAGGTATCTGTGGTCCCAGCTATTCAGGAGGGACATATGAGATACATTCAGAAATAAATTTTTTAATAAATAAGATAAAGACAATTAAAAAAAAAAGATTTCCAAAAAAATGTGTAAGGAAAAGAACAAGTATTCCGTAAAATACCTTTTTATAAAGCACACAACTACCTATGACCAAAGGTCATTGATTTAAATCAAATATTTAATTACACTATTTGGCAAGACAATATTAACAGAAATACTATGACTACATTTCCAAGCCTGAACAAGTTCTACGGTACACTATTAGAGAGCTTTGGACTTGGATTGGGCTGCCTGAACCACAGATTTCTGATCCAGTTAGAAGACACCCACTTTGATGACAGCAGGGGTTAAGATGAATGGGAAGGTGAAGAGAAGTTTTCATGTCTTTCACTGTTTGTAAGTAACTCACTTTCTCATGTAATGGAAGTATATTAAAACATGAAAGCTAAACCCTTTTTGTTTTTACATTAATTTTATGAAACATAGACTTATCAATTTGTCTCAGCATTTAACTTGATGTAGTACATGGCATAAATGACATTTAATTTGATGTAATACATGGCATATTTGACAGTCCTAAAATTACAATGATACACTAACAGATGATACAGTTATACAGAGTGACTTCAACTGAAACTGATTCTGGCTTGTGTTTATTGCTGGTTTTTTTTGAATAAAAAACTCTGATTATTAAAAAAAAAATTCATCCACTCAAAAACGGTTTGGCCTTGTCAAAGTTATTATGCCTTGTGATCTGAGACTGTCATTTCATACCCATTTTGCTTTCTACCAGTTGAGATGCATGTGGTCTGAAGAAAGGTCTCACAGGCACACTGAGTTTTCGGGGCTTTGAGGCGTTCAGATTTCACTGGGATCCTGACTTCTCCACAGTTTTTGTAGCTTATGCAGTTTTCACTGTGATCCTGGTTTCTCTCTGTGTGTATAGTTTACGTGGTTTATTGGTGTCTCAGAATCTGTAGTTTATTATCTTAGGCAGTCTTAAAGCTCTCTCACATTAAAAATTTCCTAGTTTTAAGTTTCTATTCCATATGCTCATTCAAAAGTCCAGGTGCTCGCTATATATAACTCACTGAGTAGCTATTTTTCATGAATCACCTGGAAAGTTTTCAAATTTGTTGGAATTCTTATTTTTTTAATTTTACTTTATTATTTTTATTTTTAAAGCACTTTCTGTATATTTTCTCTGAATTGACTTTTATTAGCATTTCCTAAGCTGGCATTATAGAAAGTAGCGTCCTAAATGTGTATTTGGAAGTTACCCTTTTTAGAATTCAGTGTGTCCTAAATCAGATTCTTTAGCTTTTAGTTTTCTAAAATCATTTTTTAAGAAGTTGTTAACGGGGGCGGCGCCTGTGGCTCAAAGGAGTAGGGCGCCAGCCTCATATGCCTGGAGGCGGTGGATTCAAACCCAGCCCTGGCCAAAAAACGCAAAAGAAAAACAAGTTCTTAACAATTATGCCACCAGATAAATTTGAAAATGTCCTTCATATGTTTATCAAGAAGTGTTCTATAAGAATTTTGCATTTATATTATATATTTATTCACTTAATAAATGTGCTCTTTTTAAGCAATGCGTAGCAACATTAGCCTTAGTGGATTCTGCTTTATTAATGTAGATCGTTTTTCTTCATAAGTTAATAAATAAGACCTTCGGTATGACATTTGTCTCTGATTAAACCATCTCATTTATATCAGATAACACACACCTTGAATGATACTGATTAGAGAATCCAGTGGGGAAAATATGACACCAAAATATCAAATAAATTACTAATCATTTTAACTGACATCCAAGTTTTTAAACATCAAGTATAATATAATTCTCTTTCAGAACTTTGTAAAACTATTATCTTACTAGAATATAGGAAACTAATTACAATTTGTACTGTGAACTAATAATCTTATTTAATTACTCCTAGGTAAAAATAATATGTGTCCCATTTTATCACTCACAGATCTACTCTTACTGAGAATGATTTATGGCCTATTGAGATGTCAGTACTAAAGCCAGGCTGAAATTAAATAAAAGAGACAAAGAGTTTCCAGTGACATTGAGACAGCTACTTTTACTTACCCATTTTTTTTAAATTTTGAATTATTTTGACACAATATCTGAAAACTTGATTAGGTGTTCTAAAGATATATATTATATCTTTATTCAAAGTTTTAATTATTACGAACTCCCCCATAAATTTAATAAATGGGACTAAACATATTATTGTAAACTCTAATTTTAATAACTGAAGTTAAATATGTTGGGTAAAACAAGGTTTAATATTAGCAAACCTTTTAAAACTTATTATGTTCTACAGATGCCTGTTTTGTTCATCAATGAGGGCGTTATTTCTGTAAAGCTGGTTTATGCCAATTATTTGCTATCATACTCAGTTTCTGTTTCAGGTTTATCTTTATAACGTGGAATACATGATGACAAGGTGGATTTAGTTACCAAATCACCAGAGATATTCTGAGTCAACCTGTATTACTAAACAAAAATTCCTCTACTTAAAGTAACTACAGATATTGACTGATATACAACTTTTGGTGCTCCCAATAAATTCTAGTCCACATTTTAGAATTCAATTAAAATGTGAATATTGCTTACTTCTGAAATATTGCTGTGATGACGATATTGTAGGTTCAGAAGTATTCACAAGGATTAAAATTTGCATTCATTTAAGTTTACCTGGTCATGTGCATGCAAGATTTTTTTCCTCATACCTTCAGAACAGCCTTGTTTTAGCAATATGGTAATTCAAGAACTGGTTGTTTTATGTGTTGATAAAGGACATTCACTGCTTTTTGGAACCCTGTCCTCTAAAACCTATTAATATGTAATGTTTTAAGGTACTTGTTCTATAAGCTTTCTTGTTATTCCGAAGTGTTATAACCATTAATAATAGTTATCACTTTGGTTTTCATCTCCATGTCCAGTAACTCTCTACATTGGAAGACACTGGTAAACTCTTTCATGAAACTGGGTCACAGCATCATACCAAGATCCATAGGAGGCTGCTTCTATTATAGCCACAGTTTTCATTGTGCCGGGGGAATGCTTTCTTTATTTTCTTCCTCCATGGCTGCCTGTCCTTCTCTCTGTTTGTCCATATGTCTCTCTCATTTAATTTTAAGAAACTTGAGCTTAGGACAGTGAATCATTTTGTCAATTAAAATGGTTTACTGGGTGTCTGGTGTTTACTGGGACTTTTTGTTGACAGATAACTTATTCAACTCAAAAATATTTAAAAATAGTTCAGAGAAATTGGTTTTTTTTAACTCTTGCCTCAAGATACATTATTAATTATCTGCTCTATAAAGTCATCAGTTTCTACATAACTTTGAGGATTGAGAAGCAAAGGTCTCTAATAATCCTGAAAGTTTGAATTTCTGGACTCTTTCAATTTCCTTTCATTCTTGGAAAAATAGTGAGTCTTTCTTATGTTCATATATTTGGTATTGTACTTTGCCAAGTAGAGCTATCTTTTTCTTTTCTCACTCTTTCCACTTAAGGTTACAAGTAGGTTAGTTAGACTGTCTTCCATTATTGCTGTTTACAATTTCCCCTAAATATTTCAATACCACTTGATAGAGTTCTTCCAACCTCTGCAACAGTACCATTGCTGTACCCATCAAACTACCAGGATGCTGCAATTTGATTTTTTGTGCCTTCATAACTCACGTTGAAATTTAAACCCAAGTATGGCAGTAGTGAGAAGTGGAGCATGACTGGGTTATGAGGACTCTGCCCTCGAGAATAGATTAGTTCATTCATGGATTAATGGGTTAATGGGTTATTATGGGAGTGGTACTGGTGACTTTAGAAGAAGAGGAAGAGAGATCTGAGCGAGTATGCTCAGCCCCTTAGGTGATGCCCTGTACCACCTCAACAATCTGAAGATAGTCCCTTTCAGCAAAAAGGTCTTCAACAGATGCAGCCCATTGACCCTGGACATCTCATTCTCCATAACTAGAAGAAATAAATTTATTTTCTTTATAAATTTCCCAGTTTTAGGCATTCCCTTACAAGGAACAGAAAACAGAGCAAAATACAAGCCAATGCAAAATATTTTTAGTTTATGTTACTTCAGCTCCTACTCTTGGGTATCAAATATATTATATTATGCTATAGTAATAACAATATTTTATTTTTTAGTGATTGTACCTGTTCATGTGGGGTGATTGGGACTGTACTCGGTATATTATTATAATTCTGGAATTGAAGGTAACCGATCACTATCTCCCCATTCTCAATCTCCCGATTCTCAATCTCCCCATCGAGAATACAGCAAATCATCATGTCAGTGAGAGAGGAAACTGACAATATGAGCTGTTGCTTAATTCTTCTCTCTGAAGTGTAATGCCACTTTCATTCACTATTGCTTGCTTAAACCAAAATTTTTGCTTATGCCTACTTTTAGAGGGAACAGAGAAGAGCAATACTAATATTTTCTGAAGGGATAGGTAAAACAAAACATTTCAGAATGGCATACGTCAAGAAAATAGAGTTTTTAAAATAATCTTTATCTTTCCTAAAATTGTGCTTTGCCTTAATCATCTCTTGCTTTAAAACCATCTACACTCAAGTTAGTCATCCAAAAGGAGTTCCTTAGACTTCAGAGTATGACATCTTGTGGGTAAGAATATCAATCTCACTGCTTATAATACCTAAAATTTTATTAGAGAATGTATTACAAGAAAACTGTGATGGAAAATACCAGATATCACTGTAGTAAGAATAAGTATTGTTCTGTAAAGCCTTGTTGGAATATGTATATGGGTGTGTTTGTGAGTGTACATATATCATATGTGTATATATACACACACAAGGTTTTCCTTAAAAAAAGAAAAATTGTATTAAAATTGTGGTATCAATATATGCCAATAACAAAATGTACCTTTTATAGTTGTAGAAGCCTAACATGACTTGGTTGAATACATTTAATTTAACACATTTCTTTTCCTTTTAAAAATGTGTATACATTTTTTGGTACCCTCTGTATGTATGTGTGTGTACATGTACAGGGTGGACATAAGTTCTTGTGCAATTTTAAAATAGTTTAACATAGTAAATTGCACATGTGTGTATATGCGTATGTGTGTGTGTCTGTGTATTCCTTGAAGTTGTAGAAGCTTAGAGCCTTATAATTTGAATACTTTTGGCCTCCATTTGTATCCTGTGCTGATAATTTACAAAGCACTTTCATGCTCCCCATTTAATTTCAATCCTCAGTGAAATCTTACAAAGTATGTAGAAACCTTATAAAGTATGTGAATCTTCCCATTTTTATATCTGTGGAAACTAAGGTTTAGCAATATGCTGAGTCAAAGTCGCAGGCGACACACATATAAGAGCTATAATGGAGGCTTCGCATTCTGCCCCAAAATCATTCCCCTTACAGCATCCAGTGATGATATGCTAGGGTGTTTATGGCTTGTTGGTTATTTCAATATTGAAGCTATTTCCTGAATTCCAAGATTCATTTTTTCACTGAGTAATTTTTACATATCAGAAATATATAAATCTTACTTTTGTTAATTCAACAATGAATGAGTGATACTATCAGAGAATCCTTTGTGCTGGCAGGGGCTTCTGGGTCTTCAGGGAAGAGGATAGGATTTCAGGAACCAGCAACAGAATAAGACACTGTTATGGCTAGTGACCTGCTTCACCAGGCTTTCCCTTAGAT
Source organism: Perodicticus potto (assembly GCA_963574655.1). Classification (NCBI taxonomy): domain Eukaryota; kingdom Metazoa; phylum Chordata; class Mammalia; order Primates; family Lorisidae; genus Perodicticus; species Perodicticus potto. The sequence goes on along the minus strand of CAUYRH010089245.1, from coordinate 5,535 downwards.
AATGCTCCTACCTCTGTCTTAACCAACTACATATATTGTTCTTATAATTTTAGAAATGAGGAAACTGAGTACTTTAATAAGTAAGTGATTCTCATAAACCACAACATGAATGAATGGTGGATATGGTACTCTGATTTATTAATACTGAATAACATATTAGGCCTGACACAGTAAAATTTTTAATAAAAGTAAAATATGTAACCATGAACTATATGTAATACATATCAATATGCAACAAAAGCCTTGGTGAGGCATGCAACATATATAGTTGACAGTTAATATGATATTATTCATATAAGATCAAATATTTAAAGATAAGGAGTTTAGAATACTTGAAAGTCGTTTTCATTTGCATTTATATTTAAAGGTTAGGATTTTATTATCCGTTAACCCAGAAGTCATAATCAAATACTAGAATGAAGTTAAGGGCAAGAATTTTCTTCACATAAAAAGTTTAGGTCATCTCACCCTTTTTTAACTTTAAGGGATAAGAATTGTATTTTACTCACTAAACTTGTTTTTTAGCATCATATATAATAGTTTAAAAGCATCATATAGCCACAGAAAATAACAAAATACATTATAAGATCTTTGGTTTTGCTTCTGTTTAGGTAGAACATTGCATTTATTGATTTATGTATCTTTGTATCCCTGAGATGAAGGCCACCTGGTCAGGGTGGACTATTTTTTTGATTATCTATTGAATTCAGCTTGCTAGAATTTTATTGAGGACTTTTGCATCTATATGCATAAGGGATATTTGTCTGTAGCTTTCTTTTCTTGATGTGTCTTTTTCTGGCTTTGTTATCAAGGTCATACTGGATTTATAGAAAGAGTTGGGGAGGATTCCTTCCTTCTCAATGTTACGGAATAATTTCTGCAGTATGGGTACCAGTTCTTCTTCACAGGTCTTGTAGAATTTGGTTGTAAATCCATGTGATCTGGGGCTTTTTGTTGTTGTTGGAAGACTTTTTATTACTGCTTCAATTTAACTGCTCATTATTGGCCTGTTCAAGAGTTCTATTTTTTCCAGAAAGCTTGTGAGTTTCCAGGAGTTTATCCATTTCCTGTATGTTTTCTAGTTTATGTTCATAGAGATTTTCATAGTATTCTTTGGACGATGTTTTATATTTCTTTGCTGTAAGTTGTAATATTACCTCTTTTTCAATTCTGATTGAGCTTGTCTGGATCCTTTCTTTTTTATTTCTGGTGAATGTAGCAAGAGGTTTATCAATTCTGTTAATCTTTTCAAAGAATCAACGTTTTGTTTTGCTGACCTTTTGTATTACTTATTTGTTTTCCATTTCACTTAATTCTGCTCTAACTTTTACTTATTTTCTTCTGTTAGCTTTGGGTTTGGTTCGTTCTTCCTTTTCTAGTTCCTTGAGATGAGATATCTCTTACTCCTGTTAGAATGACTTTTATTGAAAAGCCCAAAAGCAATCCAAGGTGGAATTGCAAATTAGTTCAGCCCTATGGAAAACAATATGAAGATTTCTCAAAGAACTAATATAGCCCTGCCATTCAATCCAGCAATCCCACTATTGGGTATCCACCTAAAGGAAAAGAAGTCATTTTATCAGAAGACACTGGACTCAATAGTTTATAGCAGTACAATTCACAATTGCAAAGATCTGAGATCAACCCAAGTGCCCATCAATTCATAAGTGGATTATCAAAATGTGGCATATGTATACCATGGAGTACTACTCAGCCACAAAAAGTGTAAATTAATGCCTTTTGAAACAATCTGGAAAGCACTGGAGATGATTAACCTAAGTGAAGTATCTCAGGAATGGAGAAATAACTACTGCATGTACTCTTATAAATTGGAACTCTCTGACATGCACAGACAAATGCAAAAGTCATTGGAAATCAAGCAGGTGGGTGAAAGGAGGAAGAGAGAGGAAAAAACCCACCCATGGGTATAAGACACACTATTCAGGGGATAGAAAAATTTATAGCCCTCCCTCAAGCCATGTAACAAAAACATCTGGACCCTTTTAATATTTTGAAATAAAAAATATGTTAAATTGTGAGTGTAAAAAAGCTTTATGAAGTACAATGTATTTTCAATGGAATAAGCAGAAAATTATAGATTTATTATTATCATTGAAATAGTTTAAGTGTATGTATGTTTAAGTGTATGAGAAGAAATGAAAGCTCCTATAAAAATAACATAAATTTGGGGGTTAGTGGGATTAGAGGACAGATTTCTTTTTAATGCCATTATGTATGTTCTCAATTAAACATTAATGAGCTATATTCTACCTTCCTATATCAAAGAAAGTTTTTCAATTTGCTTATGCTAATTTCTCCTCATTCTTTCCAAATGAAGAGAAAAGTAGAATTGCAAGGAAATACTTTTGAAAAATCTCAAGGATTAAAGCAAGAGGTCTCCAATAATAGTAATCTGAAAATCAGGAATATTAAATCAATCGTTATCTGGATAACATATTAAATAAACATGCTTTCGACTTTCTGCAACTTAGTAATGATATATTTATGTTGAATTTTTCACCTTAATCAGATACAGTTATACATTCACAAATACATGCATGTATCCTATTTATTCAACTTAACTCATGAATTAATGCTGCTCATGACCAAATCCTGACTCCCAAAAGGTGATTGTTGACTTGGAGTAACTGACATACCTTGCAAAGAACAAAACAACACTGTGATATGATATCAGCTAAATGTACAATGGGAATGCAATATACGTACCTTTTTTTTTCTTTAATGTGCCACTAAATTGCCGTATTGACTCTTGAATCTTCTTCCCAATAAACATTATTAATGTGCTTTACTTCATTATAAGTCACTAGTTATGTAAAATATATCACGTTAGATTAACAAATGCATATTTTCTGTAGGTAATGATTAGGGTTGCTACTCTGGTTCATGACAAATTGTAAACATCTCTTAAACTAAACCAACTATTCTGTGACTTTTTTTTTTTTTTTTTTTTTGGCCAGGGCAGGATTTGAACCCACCACATCCAGTATATGGGGTGAGTGCCCTACTCCTTTGAGCCACAAGTGCCGCCTGCTGTGACTCTTTTTATTGCCTGACAAGCAACCAACATGGGTTTCATTAACAATAGTGGCCTCGTATATAAGTATAATTCTAGTCACCTACTTCAACACAAGGAAAACGAGCATTCCTCATGCTTCTAATTCTACTTACAATACAAAGGCACTTAGTAACCTGAAAATGAGGGAAAAAGCATTTTCACAATCTAAACAAAAGGACATTTTCAAATATTCACTGTCCCTGTACCTTTTTTTCCCAATTAAAATGAATCTACTTCAATTTATTCAAATGTTTATATTTTTCTAAACTTAATTTAATTAATCTAGAAAACAAATAAAATAGAATAATATTTGGCAATATACATTAGTTCAGATCTTTATTTATGTCAGGTTTTCAAAAACTACAGTATTGTTGGGCCACTTTTATATTGAAACAAGTCATACTCCTTAACCACTTTCCAAATATAAATTTACTCTTCTGCAGACTTCCTGGAAGGTAAAGTTAAAATGAATGAATTTGAAAATTTAATTAATTATGAAAGGTTAAGGGTTTATAAGCAAAGTAATTAAACATGTAATGCATGCTGTTACACTTACCAAGCTGAAGTTTCATTTCTTATATTTACTAGAATTCATTTTTTACATATAAAAAAAGAAACAAGCAGATACTTGGTAAGGAAGATGGTGGCCAAGTAGCAGCTTCTGTGCAGCCGGGTGCTGTGAGAGTCGGCAGAGAGGACCCCAGGCATCTCTGGCCAGAGGGTTTCACCCAGAGGCTTCCCTTTGGTGATACAGGAGGTCAGTAAGAGACTTCTGGACCCCACAAGGAGGACAGAAGAGGTGAAAACTGGCAAGTGGTGTGTGCGTTTGTCCAGTCGGAGGCTGCCTGCAGCTGTAACCAGAGCAACGGTGAGATTGCAAGCAGGAAAATCCTTACCTGGGGGCTGTTTTGGTTTTTTTTGACTTGGACACTGGATTCCACTGCCTTGGGAGATCTTGGGCTGGTGTGCAGATGACTTTGGGTGCTGTCTGGGGCCCCAGACTGAGCCACTGAGCCAGAAAGGAGCTGAAATCATTGAGCTGTGGGCTGCCCTGTGTGTTGCAGTGCCAGGAAGGGCCAGGAGAACTTGGGTGAGTAATCTAGAGACTGAACTGCCCAAAGCAGGGATTGAGACCACTGGGCAAATGCGGAGATCTGAGTGTCTGGCAGATTGATAGCCGTGGCCCTCAGGGACATAGGGGAAGACTGGACTTGGTGCACTGGATAAGCAGGCAGACATGCCAGGAGAGATCCGAGGAATAAGTACTTTCCCTGGAAAGCTTCTGCTTGGCCAAGATTTATGGCTTGGAGTGTCTTTTGAGTGGGCTGAGGAGTCATTTGGGCTCTCAAGCCTGCAGGGTCTGAGTAATCAGCAGAGGCCTCCAGTCCCCATCTCATATAGCTGCATCAACATTGTGATTAACATCTCATACCTCAGAAGATCACCTGTTGCCTGGTCAATACTTAGCAAGATATATCTACTGTTTGGTTTCTTGGTTGTGAGATTTTTATTTTTGTTTTTTGTTTTTTGTTTTTCAATTTCAACATTTTTCCTTGGCATTTGCATTTTTTTCTTTTTTTTAATCACAATTCTAGTTGAAATACAATCTCCCATTTTTGCCTTCTTCAACAATTAGATTTTCATTTTTGCTAGTGTTTTTGTTCCTATTATTCCCCCCCCCCCCAATTTTATTCCATAAGGGTTTTTGCATGTTTGTTCTGGTTTGAGTCACAGTATTTTTGCCTTTCCTCTCTACCTGGTGGAGGTGGGGTATTGTGTCTGAGTTGGCTGGCAAAGAGCTGTTGTCCTCAAGGGAATCACCCAACCCAGCACCCCCGGAGGTTGGGGGTCTTTAAGGTTAGGCCCTAGTACCCTACTACGCACCTATATTTCAGTACCTCTCTTCTTTTTGTCAATATTTCCTTTTACTTACCCTCTTTTCTTTCTCTCTCTCTCTCTCTTTTTTCCCTCTCTTCATTAAATATATTTTCCCTTCTTGCTCTTCAATTTTTTCATCCTTCTGGTCTCACACCAGAAGGACTCATTAAAACTTTAGGCCAGTGCTACAGTAACTTAAAGAGCAAGAAGGAGTGAAAAGAAAATTAGGATAAGGAAACAGATACAAGAAAGCACTCATGAGGAAGAGTCAGAAGAAAAATCCTGGCAAAATGAAATCCCAGGCCAGAGTAACCTCTTCTTGGGACTGTGAGATAGCTACCACACAAGATTCCTCCTATAAAGAAATGTTAGAAATAACAGAAGGGGAATTTAAAATACAAATAATGAAAACAATAAAGGAAATTGCTGAGAAACTGGAAAACAATCAAAAAGCAATGAAAGAAATTGCTGAGAAAGTGGATAATAACCAAAAGGAAATTCAAAAACAGAATCAAATAAGAGATGAACGATACGAAGAATATAAAAAGGATATAGCCGAACTGAAGGGACTGCAGAAGTCA
>CAUYRH010089243.1:0-14710 GCA_963574655.1 Perodicticus potto | reverse complement strand
CCCCCCCACCCCGAGTGTGCTCGCGCGCCCGCCAGAGCGCGCGCGTCCGATCCTGTGTGTGTGTGTTCCTTCCTGTGAGTGTGTGTGTGCCTTCCCGTGAGTGTGAGTGTGTGTGTGTGCCTTCCCATGAGTGTGTGTGCCTTCCCGTGAGTGTGAGTGTGTTTGTGTGCCTTCCCGTGAGTGTGTGTGCCTTCCTGTGAGTGTGTGTGTGCCTTCCCGTGAGTGTGAGTGTGTGTGTGTGCCTTCCTGTGAGTGTGTGTGCCTTCCCGTGAGTGTGAGTGTGAGTTTGTGCCTTCCTGTGAGTGTGTGTGTGCCTTCCTGTGTGTGTGCCTTCCCGTGAGTGTGTGTGTGCCTTCCTATGAGTGTGAGTGTGTGTGCGTGCCTTCCTGTGAGTGTGTGTGTGCATGACTTTGAAGTTGAGCATACGTCTAAGAGATGTAGAATTGCTGGGTCAAAGACTATGTAAACCTCCATCTCTGACCTTTATCAATGAGGTTAGCCCTGTATATAAAGGGTTTAGGTGAAAAGTTTGGGCCCCTATCTTAAGCTGATTATGCCATGTAGCATAACTGAAGCACAGAGTAAAATTTGTCATGTTCATTTTTCTTGATGTCCTACCCTATAGGGTGTGTACATCAGGGGTGGGACTTTTGGCTGCATTGTAGAGTTCTGCCCACCACATGCATTTTGTTCAATGACCAGGCAACTTTTCTAGAATTTCTGAAAAGTTTATTATATTTTCTCAGTTATCTCTGATTCTTATGGGACCAGTTATTGGGTTTAACGTTATCTTTCTTTTTAATGTCTTCTTTCCCCAAGTTTTTTAAATAAGGTCCACATTTGCTGTTGCTCCAGTTCCTCGAAAGGCCTTCCTTGAATAGAGGGACTGACAGGGACTCCGTGAGGGCCGGATGCCCTGAGAAGAAGAAGTGTTGGAGGCTGCATAACATTTAGTATGTGTAGATTACTGAAATTGCCAAAGAACAGGCAATTTAGAGACAATCCATGCACTCTAAGCAAGTTTCATTTTGGGGCATCTTTTTATTCCCTCCTTATCTCTTGGTTAAGTGTGAAGATGCTATAAGCTCAGTCATTAGCTTTCCCAGGAGAACATTCTTTGGGGAATAGTTTTTTTGCTTTATCTTGAAGATAGCTATCATTACTTTAAAATTAAATACAACAATGAAAAATACAGAGATGTCAAGGTAATAATCCTCCCCAAAACTCTCATAGTAGAGAGATAGTAATAATCCTACCCCAAAACTTCTGGCAAGGAAACTTAGACAAGGGACAGGGAGACATTCTTTGCCCTAAGCAGTCAACAACAACTCACAGTCAACTGAGATGACAATTGATTCTATGTATTATATTATTATATATAATTTTTTAATTACTAATTGACAGGTGACAGATAGTTTGGAGTACTACCTTGAAGTCAAAATTTCCCGAACAATGTGCAAGAAAGCTTCAGGAGAAAATGAAAACTGCTTATTTCAAACAAATCCCCAAATGCAAAAGGTATGTGGCTGAGGCAAGTCAGGGTGGGGTGGGTTGGGAAGGGTGGCGATGGCCCTCATTATGTTTGTGTACCAGAGAGGACCCTTAGGACCAATCTTGCTTTAGTTTTCTAGTTTTCCATGTTCTGTTCATATTCAGGATTGTGAATGGCCAGGTTCCCCCCATCCCACCTACACACACAAGAAACACACACACTTAGTGGCTAAAGTAAAATCAGTTCTAGTCTACATCTGGACTGGGCTCTGCTGGACAGTTCTTCTGCCCCCTGTGGTGTCTGCTGGGGGGCATTTGCATTCCAGACAGCTGTTTTACCCACGTATCTAGTACTTCAGCTGGTCCTGGATGGCAGAGATGATCAGGGGCTTGTCAGACATCCTTCCATTCTGCTCGGGGACTCTCCCTGAGGCCAGCTTGTAGGGTGGTCAGTCATCCTGGTTTGTTCAGGCCTGAAGTATTTCCTGGGATGTGGTCTTTTGAGTGCTGAAACCATGGAAATCTCAGGCAAACCAAGAAGAGTCGGTCATCCTACATTTGGATGACCTCACAAGGTGGTGCTCTCAAGGTCATTCAGCTTCTTAAATACCACCACACTGAAATTGGGGGAATTGGTGGCAGCCATGCTGATGTACCATATACCCCACAGGGTATTGACCTGGCAGAAAACATGGCATGACTTCCCTCCACCGAAGTCCTTAAAAGAGGGTTCCTCTCAGGGCCAGGGCCCCAAAAGTGTGTGACTGCTTTAGAGCAGTCTAATAGTCTAGCTGTTATATGGAAGTCCTGGGCAGCTTTGGGACAGTCCCAACATGAGTCCTGATGGCCACACAGACTCCATGGAGCCTGATGTGTACAATCTCCTGTTTCTTCATGTCAGAGATGGGGTAACCTCAGCCAGGTTGGGGTGTCGCCAGGCCTGGCACCTAGGTAGGAACACCTACAAGGGAGCCAATTCATCACAGAGGGGCCCACCTTAACAAAAAATTCCCTTGCTCTTCACCTAGTTGATTAACAGGGATACATTTTAGATTTAAATTTAATCTTTTGAGTGTACATAAATATTTTCCAAAGGTGCATTCTCATTCAAGTGCAAATTATGAGAGTGGTGGCATGCCCCAGGGGCCCCTGGGGAAGTCCTAATCTCACCCCTGTCTAGGAGTTACCACTGTGGTCATTTGAGTACCCTCAAGATAATTTCACTATAAATGTATGTAAATGGATACAGCCTTTCTTCTCTTTCCTTGTTTATTTTTCTGATGCAACTTTCTGTTTTGCATTTTCACATTTGTCTTGGCAATCTTCTGATAGCAGTTGTGTCCAATTTTTATATTTCATACTTGACACTGCATTGAAAGTCTCTAAACATGTGTTTTTCTGTATTTTTTTAGCCAAAGACATGCCTAGTCATAAACCATAGCAGATTAGGGGTTGCCAAAAGTTACTAAAACATTCTCCAATAAAAAGTATCTTCTTATTATACTGAATAATAGTAAACATCACTATAGGTGCCAAATGCAAGTATGTGGCTACATCTAGAGAATGAATTTTTGTCATAAACTAGTAGAAATAGTTATAAATTAATTTTCCAAAAATTCAGATAGATACTAAAAGTGATTTGCCAAATTATCCATGTGCCTATTACACAGGTTTTAAAAGTATTATTATTTTATCATATGAATTTTAAATATCTATTTCTTTTTATTTATTTTTACAAATACATTTTCTTACATATATTGAAGGTATATGACATTATGGAATTCACAGAGATAGCACAATGGTTACCACAGTGACCATATCCATCATCTCACATCCTTACCCATTTTTTTTTGTTTGATTCAGTGGCATGAGCAGCTAAATCGAGTCATTTAGCAGGAATTGTTCATTTTATATTTGCCACTTTGTGACTTTTGACCTACATTTCCCCATGTCTTCCCTGTCCCGGGTAACCACTATTTTATTCTCTATCTCTGTGTATTTGATTAATTTTTATAACCAGAAATGTCGTGAATTAATATTCCAGAAATCCAGGTAGATACAAAGAATATATTTGGAACATATACGAAATACCCATGCTCACCCACACAGATTTTGCAACCATTATCATTTTATTGCATTAATCTTAAATATCTATTTTTAAACTTTATTTTTAACAAGATTAAAATGATTTATTTATTTATTTATTTTTTAGATTCCACACGTAAGTGAGATCATGTAATATTTTTATTCTGTATTTGGCTTATTTCTCTAAACATAATGTCCTCCAAGTTCATCCATTTAAAAGGCTGACTAATATTCCTTTGAGTATCTATACCACGATTTATTTATCTGTCCAGTGATGGACAATTGGTCTCTTTCTGTATCTTGGGTTTTTGTGAATAGCACTGCATTGAGTGTAAAAAAGCATACAGACATCTTTCCAAGGTGGTGATGCTTTTTCTGGTGCTGAGTTCTGTGGTATAATTTATAATTTCTTTGGGAACCTTCACACTGTTTTCCATAATGGCTGCACCAATTTACATTCCCACCAACAGCAACAAGGGCACCCTCTCTCCACACCCTCACTAACATTTGATAGCTCTTGATTTTTTGATAATTGCCATCCTACTGGGTGTTATGGATTTAAAATATTTATTTTTAAAAGTAAATATTACACATCCATTTCATTCCTTCTCTTAAAAATTATTGGTCTTCTAAAATTGGTGAGTAACATTCCTACCCATGTTTTAAAACTTTAATCTATGTACACAGAGTTTTGTGTGTTTTTCAAAATTTACATAAATTTTGAAACTTGCTCTTTTTTTTTTTCACTCAACAATATGTTTTAAGATGTATTCATGTTGGTACAATCTGCCATTATTTACTTATGCCAAATGATTTCTTGGGCCAGTTGATGTATACAGAAATTCGCCAAAAATTATTTTCATTACTGTTCATTAAACTATTATACCATTACATGATATTGTATATGATCACACCTTATTATGGACATTTCTGGCTGTTTTTAGTATTTCACTTTTAGCAACAATGCTGTGAGAGCCTGATGTGTGCTGACTGTACCAAGGGATAGTGCAGGGTGGGACTGCTGTGCTGCACAGTGGTACAGTTTGCTCGCATGCAGTGTGGGTCTGCCGTGCTCCCGTGCAGGGGTGGGAGTGCCACATGTCACAGCATGTACAGCCTTGCGTACAGGTCACAGCTTCACGTTTACTCTCCAAGACGGTTAAAGCAACATGACTCCACTCAGAGTTGTGTGCAGTTGTTCATTTCTCCACATTTTTGCCATTACTCGGTGTTGAAAGTCTTTAAATTTTCCAGTCTGATATATGTGCGATGTTATCTCTCATCATTTTACTTTGCATCTCCCTGATTTCTAATAAGGTGAGATATTTTCATATTCCTAGTTTTTCATTTCCAGGACTTTCTTTTTAAGATCCTTTTCCTTGGAGCAATCAGATGGCCTCTATCAAGAGCTGTGGCCTCAGGTAGAAGGAACACAGCCAACCCACTGCGACCCCCTGACCTCACTCTCCTCCTGTTTCCCACTTTCCTGCCTTTGTTCCCCCTTGGCCCAACCCAAACTGGCATAGTCCATACTGGTCACAGGGCAGGAGAGGCCCACTGGAGAAGCCCATGGAGGTCCATCTTCCAAGGTAGGCCAGGTGGAGCCAGCAGGTGTACAATTGTGGAAAGGCAAATGGAGGAGGTCCAGCACAGAAGCTGGGAGGAGCTGGGAGGTCAGCATGAGTCCATTAGCTATCATCTGATGCCTCACGTGAGAGGTGATGCTGAGTAGGTTGGCGGAGGTGCCTAATTAAATTCTGGATCTATGAAAGGTTCATTCAACATTTGCTGAGGGATTGGACATGGAGTGTGAGAGGAGGAAACTCGAGGATGACCTTAGGTTTGAGGGGTTTCAAGGCAGCTTACTGTCACGACTTTCTCTTAGGATCTAACTTTCTATATTGAGTGCTTGGCATTTAACAAACCTTCATTGGCTCTCTGTGTCTACATGGAGATTTCCTTCCATTTCTGTTCTTGCACAGGACTGTAGAACTCCTCCTGGGACCTTACCTGTTTTCTTGGATTATTTATTAGGATTTAGAAAGGAAGAAAGAGTAAACATCTGGTCTTCGTGGAAAATAATTTTTAAAACTTACTATTTTAAATAGCTATTGGCCCCATAAAATAAAATCCTATCATTTCCCAAACTCTAAAATTAAGTGAGAGCATAATATAACAAAACTATTTGATCTCACATTATGGTGCTTCCACATACTATTTAGCTAATGCCTGAGAATTAATTATTTAAGAGTTTCCCCCCAATTTTTTAGCTATTATAAACAGTGTAATAATGAATAGTCTTATTTCTATTTGAGTTATCTATCTGATTATTGTTTCCTTACACAGGTAAAGTTATCACAACAAATTGAATTACTCATCTGGTATTTTTTCACCTCTTAACAATCTTGATATACGTCACTAAAATGCCTTCTACAAGATCTTGATAATTGGACTTTTCAGTTCCTTAGTTTTCTGATTGTTTTTCATCTACCTTGGCTGGCCCAGAAGTTAAGCAACAAATCAGCTTTCTGATAAGCCCAATGCCCACTCTCTCCCTTCCCACCACCGCGAGGCTCCAGGTGCCCCCAACAGCCTCTCCCACCTGGGTGCACCAAGGTGGTCTGGCTCAGCTCTGTGTGGGCTGCTGTCCCCTTCAGAGTGTCCCACACCTTATTCCTTACACAAGTCTATGCAGGCTGCTGTCTCTGTCAGAGTGTCCCACACCTTACTCCTTACACAGTTTCACCTCTATTCAGTGCACTCGTTCACATTTACATCAATGTCATGGAGGTATTCTGACTTTATTTTTTTATTCTAACTGAATAATAATTTTAAGAGAAAGAGAATGATAATTTTCAGAGAGAGAGAGAAAGGACTCTGTAGGACTTGTTCTGTAGGACTCTGGGGCGAGATCCGTGTGCTTCCTGCCCACTCTCCAACAGGAAACTTTCCTTCTCGGCTACTGGCCACGTGTGATCTGATCCCCTCCCTGAGGCATGCAGACCTTTGTCCTGCTCTTTCCCTGGGTGGGACCCACTGGGCTTCTATGTAGTATGGGGTTTCCATGGGCTAGGGGTGGTGGGGCTGTGTTAGCGCCAGAGCTGGAGATGGGGTTTCCTAGGGTTGACCAATTCCTGAGCTCTATCCCTGCTGTCTGTGAGTGAAGCCTGCTTTGTCCATGACAGCTCAGGTCACAGCAGGGAGAGCTGAGGCAGATCCATGGTGAATGGGCCACTCTTCTGCCATCATGTCCTGGGTGGGGGAACTCAGCACCTTAAAGACCTGAGACCTGTTTTCATTTTTTTCTTATACTGTGTACAAGCTAATTATTATTTTTGTCTCTTTTAGATGATTTTTTGCACCTTTATTGTTAGATCCAAACCATGGAAGTTTGAACTCACTGTCGTGAGGAAACAGTGCAGAGATATCTAGCCATCTCCTACCACATTCTGCCACACTCACTTCCATTTTAAAGAAGAAGCAAAGACACTCCCAAGAAATGTGAACAACACAGTTGACCTACTGACTTCCTTTTTGTGGCCTTTCTGCTTTTTTGTGTTCTTCAGGGGCTGATGCTGAGAATGTGTGGTGTGTTTGACAGCCTCTTCCAGCCAGTGACTTCACTTACTAGCATGAACAACCTGCTACCAATAAATGGAAGCAGTTCCTACACCTCACCAGACTCTGAGTGCAAATTCCTTTTTGCTAACAGCTCTTTCTGAATAACTGATCAGAGGACTCAGCCTTTCCAGCATCTGGGAACTTCCTGTAAGGCTCCAGGGTCCAGCTGCCTGATGGATTTCCATAGACACCTCCCTTCCCTGCCCTGGGAAGACAAAGCCCATAGAGTTAGAAACAGCTGGTGTTAAACTCCAGATACAACAAGAGACATTTGGGTCATTTGGAGATTTATGTTGGCTTTGAAAAAATACATGGAGAGAAGGCTGCATCTGTGCATGTGTCACGAGTATGTTCATGGTTGGGTGTGCCAGACTAACACTGCATGAGAAATTACCCAACAACTTAGTGGCTCAAGCAAATTATTTACACATCTCATAGGGCTCTGACGAGGCCACGAGGCCACACACACTCTGACCACATAGCCATTATCTGAAGGCTTGATTGGCCCTGGAGAACCTCCTTCTCAGGATGCTCCCTTGAGTGGTGCAGGCTGGCTGCTCTACACTTGAGCCTCTGCACAGGGCTACGAGTGAATGGGTGCTGTGGTTGATGCCCACTAGGCTGGGTTCCAAGAGCCTGAGACAGAAGCCACACACCCCTTGTGACTTAGCTTCAGATGTTACACACCACCCTCTTTTCCCTGTGCTGCTGGTCACCCACCAGCCCTGGTTCAGTGTGGGAGAGGACTATACACAGTCCACTACAGTGCATGTGTGCATGTGTGTAAATGCACATATACATGATGTGTGTGAATGTATGTGGTGTGCGAAGCAGGTGCATGTGTGATGTGTGTGCATGTGTGATGTATGTGTATGTTGCATGCATGTGTGATGTGTGCGCATGTGTCATGAGTGCACGTGTGATGAGTGCATGTGTGATGTGTGTGCATATATGATGCATGTGTATGTTGCATGCATGTGTGATGAATGATGTGTGCTGGGTGTATATGAGTGCATGTGTGATGTGTGTGCATATGTGATGCATGCATATGTTGTATGCATGTGTGATGCATGTGTATGTGTGTGATGCACACATGTGGACATGTGGGCTGAGATGATGAAGGTGGATTACCTGATCATAAAGATGCACTTTTTGACACTAGGTGCAGACAGCAGAGGTGGTGCAGGTGGAGGGCAGGTGACAATATGGCCTGTTTTTTTGGAATACCTGTTGTTTGGTTTAAGCCACCCAGACTAACTGCCTTGTCTTCCCCCTTCCTGTGTGTTCAAGAGCCGTGGGAACTCAGCTAGAGCAGATTTTGCTACATTCTTTCCCCTGCCTCTGCACGGGGCTTTCTGTACTGCCCCTGCCACACCTCGGGCTGCACCTCCCTGCATGGTGGCCGGCCCTGCCCGGTCCTGTGAGCACCACAAGAAGGGCTTTAGCCAAATGGCAGTGTCGCCCAATGCCAGGATGGACCTGTAGTGTTCATACCTGGGCGCTCATTTCCATCTGGCCTATAATACCTGTTTCAGGTTTCAGCCACCCAGACTAACTGCCCACATCTAAGGTCAGCTGGGTTCCTCCGTCCATGCACTGGGCCAGGTCTCACTCTTCACAGAGCCTGGTTCCTACAGAAGCACTGAGGCAGAGGCAGAGTGAGGTGAAAGAGCAAGGATCAAGACAGTTCCATCAATGCCTGAAAGCTCTGAGTTTTCTTGACCTAACGTTGCCCACATTTTTGTGTGAGCATGGGGGGAACTAGAATATGTGAATATGGGCTTCTGTGCCACCCCGGTGCTGGCTCCTTCTCTATCAAGGTACAAGGCCTGGTGGTGGTGGGGATGCAGCCAAAGTTCTTGCTCTTCAGATGACAACATGGATGATGGTGTATTGACTTTGCCATCATGAAATTCTTTTTCCTTGGCTTTTGAATAATTTTGGAAAAAGAAAAAGAGAGGCCAGGATCAAAGACTCAATTCCTGCTATGGATTGAATGTGCCTACTCCAAAATCCAGATGTTGTCAGTGTGATGGACTTAAGAGGTGGGGTTTTTAGGCAATGAGTAGGCCGTCAGGGCTTCTCCCTCTGGGGTAAGATCAAGGCCTTTATGGCAGGGACTGCATGCAACCCTCCTGCTCAGCTCACCCTCTGCTTGTGAGGACACAGCAGGAAGCCCCTTACCAAATACCAGCACCTTGAACTTGCGCTTCCCAGGCTTTAGCTGTGAGAAATGAATTTCTGCTCTTTACAAATTACCACATCTGTTAACTCAGTTCTTTTCCTGGGCTCATCAAGATCCAGGGAGAAGCTGCTTGCCATCCCCAAGGGTGTCCAAGAGGAATCTCAGCTTTGACCTAAAGTGGAGGTCTGGAATGGGTGGTCCCAGTGCATGCGCCCTGGCAGTCCTCTCCCTCCCCACCCCACCCCACCTGCCCTTCCTCTGCCTCAGGACAGAGACCAACCCCCATCCCACCATGCTGCTTGTCCCTGTTACTCTGTGTTCACTTTTATATATTCAATGTACCAGGGCTATGTCCCAGCCCTGACTCTCCAGGAAAGGTGAAGAAAGTGTCTACATGTGTTCTTAGAAAAAGGGGAAGTGGCTATAGTGGAGAATAAGGGAGTGTGTATAGGGAGCATTTTAGAACAAAATTATATGTAATATTTTCTTCTACTGCTTTGTTTGATTTCATTTGCAACCATTCACAGAGAGCTGGGTAGACATTGCCATCTGTGTGAAAATGGTCTGGAAACAGAGGATGAGAGGTTAGGAGCTAAGAGGGCAGAGAGCTGGACTAAAACTGTTGTTTCTGGAGAATGAGGGCGCTCATGACCCTGCTGCAATCTGAGCTCCTTTTTCTTTCTGGATTGGGGACCAGCGATGCTCCTGACGAGACATGGCCAGCAGGTCTCTGGCCTCAGCCTTAGCGGTCTCACAGGAGCCATCTTGGGACCATGCCCAGAACTCAGAGACCTGGTCCTCTGATTCTTCCACACAGCTTTCTGAGGGGAGAGGTGCAGCTGCCACTCAGATCAGGTACAGACGTGCAGGGCAAGGTGGGAGAGATCTTCCCCAGGGGCACGTACCTTAACATCAGACCTTCCCCCTCCCCCTGGCCTTTGCACTGGGTGATGTCATACTGACTGTAGACCCTGGACATACAGTGGGGATCAGCACAAGCCCCAGAAAATGTGACACCCCTTTGAGGGGTGTGGAAAACTGATAAAGACCCACATGTGACAACTGAGTCAGGCAGGGATCAGTGCATCAGGTAGGCTCCACTCTCACTCTGAGAGGGAGGGCTCTGCGCCCACAGGGTCCCAGTCTGGGGTTCCTGAGTGGGCTAAACCTCAGGAGAATCCATCCTGGGAACCACCTCAGATGTGGTGGTTGAGTGGAATGAGCAAATGACTCTCTGGAAGACATGTGTTGGAGCCAAAGTGGGTAAAGAGCTCCCTGAGCTCTTGTGTGCTGGGTCATGGTCAACGGAAGACTGACAGTGGAGCAGACAGGACAGGTTGGGGTGGGTCAAAGCAAGAATCTGCTCACATCTGGACAAGGCAGGGCAGGGCTCTGAGGGCTCCCAAGTCCCAGACAGGGACAAAGAGAAGAAGCTGTGCCCACCTCAGCACTGGGGTCCTGCAGGGAGACCCCGACCTGGCTCTCCCTTGGCTTTGCCTGGAATGACGGATCTGGGGTTCACCCACCCCCTGTCTTTATGGTGGACATGCTCCAAGGTGATGGTCTAAACACAGCATCTGTCTTGATCTGATTCTCCCATCAGCCAAGCTGGAAATCCAGACTGATAAGTACAGGTAGCATATTTGAAGATGATACCAGGAGACAAAAGGGAGAAAGGGAGAAAAATCAACTTTCCTATTACCAGTGGTCATTATAGGCCACAGGGCTCATCCTGATGGGGAAGCTCAGGGTACCCTGGGGTGGGGAGACTGGGACACTTTCTGCCTTCCTCCCAGAGCTGGACTGTGACCCATAGACCTGGCCTCTCCCGTGCCTGGGGGGCCACCTGCTCTGCTGAAAGAGCTCCAGGTACACAGAAGCCCAAGCCATTCTGGGGAAAGTACAAGCACAAAGTGCTTGTGCTGGGAGCTGAAGGTTGGTGGGACTCAGAGTCCCTGCTGCAGCTGCACCCAGAGGGCTCTGAGGTCGGGGCAAACTGGGTCCGAGGGCTGAGTGCACCCCCTTCTCACCAGCTAGTATAAACAAGGTCTCACTGGAACACAACCACTTACTGTTCACACATCGTCTATGGCTGCGCTCAATATACATAGGAAATATTAAGCAGTTGAGAAAGAGACCACATGGCCCACAAAGGCCAAATAGTGTTCAGGTCTTTACAGAAAGTGTACCCTTAATGCCAGTTGGGGAGCCTGGGGTGTCAGTACCTGCTGGACTCCAGTGCATTTCAAACTGGTCATGCACAGATGTCCTGCAGATTAGTGAAAGCGCACGAGTGGCACAAGGAGGTCTGGAGCCCTGGCCTGCTCTGTCAGACACATCTGTGCTCCGGGAAGCCACAGTTATTGTAGCTCTGGACTTGGCACCAGCACTGGGAGCTGGGACAGCAGCTCAGATGCCACTCGGGCCCAGCTCAGGAGGACCAAGGCGGACAAGGACCACATCCTGACCAAGTCTATGAGGCCACCCTGCTAAAACTCCACCAATTACCCAGCACCCCCAACCAGACACACAAAGCTTTTTAAAGTGCTAGTCTTTAAGATCTATTCTTCATGAAGAACTTGGACAACAAAGAGTTTCTTTTAGAAAGAATACCTGGGCATGAACAGCTTACACCTAGAAAGTAATAGCAAACAAGCACAGAGCCGCTGTGCCACCACAGAGCCACCTCGAGGGGACTGCAGTGTCCACAGAAGGAGAGAGCAGCATGTGGCCCGGCGTGTGGGAGTGTCTCACTCAGGGGAACCCCTCTGAGCAGGTCTTGTTCAGGAGTTCAAACCGTGTGATCCAGGGCTGGGTGCTGACGGTGAAGAAGCAGATGAAGGTCTGCAGGAAACAAGCACAGGGTCCATCTCAACCTTTTCTGTTCCTGGTGCTGCAGGTGTGCCCCCCCTCCACCTGGTGTAAGCCCAGAGCTGTTCCCGACCTCCACTGTGATCTGGGGCTCCTTCCTGACCCAGGAGCACCTATGTCCATCCCCTCCCCCAGCTAGTGGCCTCTAGGGGAACCCTACGTTGTCTGGTGTGACCTTTGCCCTCAGGAGCAGCATAGGGATGCTTCCTTCCTCTGAGGAGGGATCTACTGAACCCCAGGTGCGGCCTCCCGTGTTGGACTCCACCCTTCCCAGCACTGCCTCTCCAGCAGGCCGCAGCAGAGACAGGGATGTGGGACCACTCCTCACTCTCTACTCCTCTCGGGGTCTGGGTCACTGCAGGGGGAGCCTGAGAACGTCAGCAGGTCAAGGAGAGGCCCAACCCCAACCAGGCTTCTCCAGAAGACTGGAAACAGCAGATAATGAGGACCAGAGAGAGAAAAACTTCTACTGGAGTCCAGGAGACCAGGACCCCAGGGTACAGAAGCAGTCTGAAGGCTGTGTGCTCTGGATGCAGGCATCGGCAGTGGTGTGAGGGGTAGAGTCGGAGGACTGGCCAGGACTGAAAGAGAACCCCCAAGCTGCCTGTCTGGCAGGGCCCCCGCTAAGGCCGGGCGGCCTGGCAGAGCTGCTGCGGCTCCTCCTCCACACTCCCAAGGAAAAGTCTTGCCAGCTGCTCTCAGACCCCACCCTGCCTCCATGCAGCCCCCGCAGCTGCATAAGTGTGGGAGGCTGGTGTCTTGTGTGGGAAGCTGGTGTCCAGTCTTACATTGTTCAGCTCTGGCCTTTCTTGAAAGGGACAGTTGTCAATGTCATCCTCAAATTTCCCACACTTGGTTCGGCCCAACAGCAGGTTCATGGAGTACACTAAAAATCCCATTGCCTGTTGGAAAAAAAAGAATAAGGGGAACATATTTATTTTTCTTTTTCTTTTTCTTTTTTGAGACAGAGCCTCAAGCTGTCACCCTGGATAGAGTGCTGTGGCATCATAGCTCACAGCAACCTCCAATTCCTGGGCTCAAGCGAGTATCTTGCCTCCGCCTCCCAAGTAGCTGGGACTACAGGTGCCCGCCATAACGCCCGGCCATTTTTTGGTTGGAGCCATCATTGTTGTTTGGCGGGTCCGGGCTGGTTTCGAATCCGCCAGCTCAGGTGTATGTGGCTGGCGCCTTAGCCCGTTGAGCCACAGGCGCCGAGCAGGAACATATTTCTTGAATTCCTTTCGTAACTACTAGTGTAAAAGCCATTGGGGTAAGGAGACACAGAGACACTCTGTTCTATTTGGAAGCTGTCTGGAGGAAAAACCCAGGGGACCTTCTCTGGATTGGGGTGTTAAGGGCAAAGAGCAGGTGGTCATGGGGGGTCCCTGGGAGACACAGGCTGAATCACCAATGTGAACACATTCACCAGCTCCAGTCCATGCCCTCACTAAGGACTGGCCAGGGACTGGACACTATGGGGCAGCAGAACCTGCCAGGGTGCTGCAGTGTCCACAGAGGCTGAAGCTCTGTACGAGGCGGGGTCCCTCTGCCCTCCTTTCAGGGTGTTGGTGCCGAGGGAGGAAGAGCAATGTCCCCCCACCCACCCTAGGATGGTGAGGAGAGGAGTCAGGGGATGGCGACTTCTTATTGCTCCTGAATCCTTCGTTCTCTCTCTCTCTGGTTCTGTTTTTCTAATGTTTAACTTCTATCTTATGCCCTTTAATTACTTCTCAGTGTATCAATATGGTCGTTTTCCCTTTGCTTACTTGGAAGCTTCATGTCCTTAGTAGCCCTTATTTTGAAGTCATTCTTCAGTTGAATGATATAAGAATCATGGAGATTGAGTAGACATCGACTCAATTCGAAAAAATAAACTAATATACATTTTCCATGAAAACTGAAACTACTAGTGGTTTGATTAGGTTGTATTTTACCCACCATGAACTACAGATGGTGAACCAAGAGTCCTTGCAAAGACCTGCCCCTCCCCCAGTATCCAGCCTCTCTCTCAGCTCCCCGGGCAGGACCTGTGGTCACCAACCTCCTCTCTCCTGGAGTCCAGCACTTGCAGCAATCGATAGGCGTGCGAGTCCTTGCTCTGCACGTTGAATGTGTGCAGGGCGTACTCCACCGTGAAGGGCAGGTACTTGTTAAAGGTATCCTCATTCCTGTTCTCCTGTGTGTTGAAAGGCCAGGGCTGGGTCGGCAGGAGCTGGAAGCCTGAGACAAGCAGCAGCAGCGCCCAGGGCAGAGCCCTCATCCACGGCAGACAGGACATGGTGCAGGTGCCCAGGCAGCCTTGGCTTTGTCCTCCCTGGCACGTCTCTCACAGCAGCTACAAGGCTCAGGTCTGGCCCTCACACTCACTTGCTCAGGCACAAGCTCCTCCCTCTGGGCCTCATCTCAGCCATCATCCTGTCCCTCCCACACGTGGTCTCGCCTCCTCCAGACAAAGCT
>CAUYRH010089241.1:0-17967 GCA_963574655.1 Perodicticus potto | reverse complement strand
AGATCTAAAAATTGACCTGCCATTTGATCCATCCCCCTAATTTTCACTCTGCCTGACACATCATGACTGTTTCCCACTGATGTTTTATCTAAGTACCTCTTCAATCCATTTGCTTTGTGAGTGAAAAGGAAAAAAAATAATCTTTGGAGAACCTCAATAACTTCATACATTTCCATCTAGAGAGAGAAAGCAATATATGAAATGCCTTTCACGTTGTGCTTGTAAAATATTTCTCGGCTTTGTTACTTTATCCATCCCACTTTGTGGTCCCAGGAATGCATCATCAGTGATTGTTTCCTGGTTTGGATATTCTCCACTCTCTCTGATAGAAAAGATTGTGTACATGTTTTTCATTATATACATACTGTTCTTTGTACAACATTGGATAGGAGTAGTTTTTTGAAGATAAAGAGCATCACTCTGATACTTTGTAGGTGGCAGTGAAATTGGCACAAAGCCACTCGTAAATCAATTTCACTGTATCAAGAGCCTTGAAATGTTCATCGGTGCTTTGAAATTCCACTTCTTAGCAACTACACTAAGGAAATAATCTAAATATTAAAAATACACATCAACAGAGATGTTCGCTACAGTGTTGTATATGTAGATACTTATGTATTTTTAAAAACTATAGGCAACTCAAATGTTCAACAAATATCACTTATAAAAATGGGTAAATCTATTTAACAGGATGTTATATAGCAATCAAATGAGTATTCAGAATGAATGATTACAACATAAAACCGTGAAAAACACGTGTCACACAATTTAAATGACAATAGCGAGATATACAATTAGATAGCTAGTATGGACTTGATTATGTACAATTATCCATATTATTAAAAAGATGAGAAGGCACTGGGTGAACTTGTTAATGATGATTGGGTTTGGATGTTTGTATAATAAATGATTTCTGTACTTTTTTCTCTTTTCTATTTTTATGTTTTATTTTTCTAAAGGCTTTTTAATGAGCATGGCTACTTTCTATTGAAAGTCAACCAACCAACAAAAAGCAGACACAGTATTCATGTGTTTCTTAGCGTGGTGATTAATCTTTATAGGCTCACCATGAGCAGAGACTTTTTGTAGTATGTGCTTTAATAAGCAATCGCATTTCTACACAGAAGTGGAGCGACATTGTAGAAAGACCACTGGCTTGGGTTCAGGATATGGTCCCAGTTCTGACCTTATAATGGACAGTGTGATGTTGGACAGGTCATTTTCCACCTCTGGACTGCTGTGTCCTATCTATAAAGTGAAGGGATTGCTCTGGAAGTCTCTGTGGTTCCTGGGAACACACTAATGTTTTACAGTGCAGAAAATAAACATGCAGAAATTGGAGACCATAAGAGCAGTAGAACTTAACTGGACAGATCTTCTACAAATCCTGTGCTTTGGGTACTACATGATATTAAGTGTGCTATGCTTTACATTCAATTTTACATTGTCATTTGGTAACAAATTTCTCATGGCAATTCAAACCTCGTGTTTATAGATAACAAGAATGAAAAGTGAGACATGGAAAGGAGAGGGAAAAGAATAAAAAAATTGTCGTGAAGTCAGTCTGAAATATGCCGTCCAATTGAATCGAGCTCCCAAACTGAAACATGTTAGATACCAGTATTTGACAGATAAGGAAATACACACACGGCCACATCCTCGGCCACAGTTACATGAGTAGGGAGGAACCAAAAGGGGTTGCAAACCTTGATCTCCTGACTCCCGTTTCAGTGTGTTCTTTGCTGTGATTATGGTTGTTTATAGCAAAATAAGATTAAATTAAATTCATAACTATTGACTACCCAAGTCATTAGAAATAACAATGCTACTTTACATGTATGGACCTTTAAAATTTCTAAAATGTCCAGAGCCAAGCTAGTCTTCATGCTATGAAATCTAGATCCTATGCAACAAAACTCATTTGAGATACTTGTTCTGCAAAAGCTATTGAATGTTCTTAAATTCTATTATTTAAATTATGTTCCCCGTACTTCCTCTCAAACCTAAAAATAGTGCCAAATTCCTTTACTGTTTACAGATCCAACAGATATTTCTTGGGCATAATTCTTAGGGCTGAGGATACTGGATGGGATGAGTCCATTTACTCATGGAGATAAAATTGTGTCTGCCAATGGAAGGTGCCCCTGGACTTTTCCCATGGAGGTCAAAGTTACATAAATGAAGCAACAGGAGTATGATCCTGGCCTCTACCATCACACACACAGTAATGTTTGTAACTGAAGTTGCTATGTGGTTCCAATGAAGGCAAAGCCCAAGCAATCTGAAATAATCCAAATTTAGGCAGAGCTCAGGATGAAGAAAGCAGAGAGTCCTGTGCTAACCCATTCAAACAAGAGCCAAAAATTCTAAGACAGGAGGTGAAAGGAACAGGGATGTGGACAGTTATAAAACACCGACGATGCTCATGCATCTTACTGTCTGTTTGGTTTCTAGAATCTGGTATTATGATCCCCATTTTATAGACGAGGAAGCCACAACTCACCAAGGGTACTGGTGCTGAAAAACAGGAAAACTAGAGATAGTATTTATCCAACAAGCCAGTTTAGGATAGGCATTAGACCATTAGCCAGACACCATATGTCCATGACCAACGGGAAGCACAGTTCATGGTTTGGAGGAAGGGTTGTTGAGTGAGACTTCAGCAAAAGACCTGCCTTCATTCTACCCGCTCCATCCATCTCTTCATCCTACAATCACCAGGCTTTCAGTTACCTTCCCTGCCTCAAAAATATGTTTCATGTTGTCTTTAATAGAGACTCATGTCTTATTGATCCCGGCCTGCATGTTGGCCCTGAAGCTTGCAGGTTCAGATGAGAGAGAGAAGAAATCAATTTGGATCCCAGGGTGTGGAGCTGTTTCCAAGTTTACTGGATTATCTCTTTCTCTCACTTTCTCCTTTAAACTGTGGAAGGACTTCCCTGTATCCTCACTGTGAACAAGGGCCACACGACCACAGTAGCACTTCCTGGGGGTAGGCAGCTGTGCTATTCAAGGAAGTGGTCAGGTGTGACTCTTCTCCCAGATCAGATGGCTTAGGGAGCTCCCAGCGGACTGGATGGAATGCAGTCATGTCAGAGGGCAGGAGGGAGTAATTGATGCTAATGAGATACCTTTCATATAAATTGTCTTCTGATTTGAATCGAGTGCTTTCCCTAAATGTTATGACCTCCATATCCTGGTCTTCCTGCCGTCATCAGTTCAGAAGAAATTTTTTGAGTTCCCACTTAGAGTTCATCATTGAACTCTATGCCGTACATAGACTTACAAGACATGGCCCTGGGTCTCAAAGAGTCACGTGTCTAACTAGAACTTACTGTCAGGCAAAAGGATAGATCAGTGAGGAATGGAATAGAGAACAGACCAGTTGCACTTGTATGTAACAGATGGTTAGCGTGTGGGGAGAATGTGATACATTGGTGCCTAGATTTCTTCTCTACTCAATTCAGGAGTTCCATCCCCAAGTGCTTTCAATTCAGCTTCACTGCCTGCTACCTATTACTACATACAAGTAGAGTAATACTTAGCCACTTGCTGTGTGTTTGGTGCCACAGACTTACCACTTGATCTAGAGATGCTGGACCATTGTCTAACGGGGTAAACACTAAGTGTGCTATAGTTATTGGTGACCAAGTCTAAGTTCTCTAATTGGTGAACATACAGAGTTCAATGAGATCACAAATGAGTGACTAATCTGTGGGACAAGGGAGATGGGTTAGCAAAACTACAGAGAGAAATTGACCTTTGACCTTGGTCGAAAGATTTATAAGGATTCATAGGTGGAATAAAGCATTCCTAGCAGAGGAGCCCAAGCTGAAGAACGGAGGTGGGAAGGCATTTTGTGGGACCAGGGAGCAGGAAATCTTGTGCGGGCAGGGCTTGGAGGGGTTGGAAGGCGCTGGCTGGACAATGAGGCTGGAAATAGTGCAGGGAACACACACAACCTCCTCAAAAGTGAGTCTCAGAGGCTTTACGCAGGTGAGGGATGGTGAGTGTCCGGGACAAGAGGACATTGGAGAGAGAAAGAGGTGGACACGTTAAACTCATATTTAGGAGATTAATTGATATGGGAGGCATTGTGTTTGCTGTCTGCAGCGGCTGTGAGTGTTGGCTTCAATGTGCTTGCAGTAACTCCTCTGGGACACTGACTCTGAACAGGGACAGACTCATCTAGGAGATTATGTGACTCTCCCCATAGAGTCACAGGATATAGGATGCAGGATAGCTGCATCCTATAGCTCAGAACTGACTAACATGAGGACGTATAAAGCTGCCCTCCAGTCCTCGATGCGGGCTCAGCAGCAAGGTGCTGTCTGCTCTCCGAGCTTGCTGTGGGCAGGGTGACACAGGTCTGTAGCTGAGGTCACCCCTTCACTCAGCTACCCCCGCCTTGTCCTTGTTCCCTCACTCCCCTCCTCCCAAGTGAGCTTCCTTAATAGTCCACTTGAAGAAAGCCCCAGTTCATCCCCCACTGCAGGCTCTGCTTTGGAGCCCAACCCCAGGTAGAATTGGGTGAGAAAGTGAGGTCAAGGCAATGGGATCCCCAGGTTTCTTTTCGAGTAAGCGGTTTGGGGAGGCTCAGAGGAGGGTGAAATTTGTGAGAGGTGAGAAGGTAGTTTTGCATCCCAGAAAGGCAGCTAGGTATCTGTGGGTCTGCAGCTCAGGAGAGGGCTCTGGGCATCACCACTGAAAGTGACCAGGTGACAGCTAGAACTAGGAGGTTGCCTAGAAGGAAACCATAGAGTAAGAAAAAACAAAGAGGGCCCAGGATGAACTCTGAGGCATGAGCATGGTCACTGGTGGAAAAGTGGCAGGTGCACGAAGCTGTGCTCTTTTTTTCTCAATATGTCCAGGGAAGCTGTGTCATTCTGCTAGTGTAGAGGCTTTTGAATTGTGACTCAAGACACGCTTGTGTGTGTGTGTGTGTCTACAGATACATAAGGAAAAATGTTCCATGAAATAAAATCATTCTGACATACTAGAATATTTTCTATGCATTCTATTCTTAGAAAAAAATCCCGATGTGTAATCAAATAGGTTACTTTTTCAGCCTCTGATTTGTCATGACCTCTAGTTAAAAAACATCATTTCAAATGGTAACCTATTAGCTAAAAATCAAAATCAAAACAAAACTTTATTTTGTCATGTTCCCCTACTTGTCAATGTAAAACATATAACTTTGGATTTGACCCCTGCCTTAGAAATTAGAACATTTGACTTCTTTTTCTTGTTATTTTTTTTAAGACAGAGTCTCCTTATGTCACCCGTGGTAGAGTGCTGTGGTGTCACAGCTCATAGTAACCTCAAACTCTTGGGCTTTAGCGATGTTCTTGCCTCAGTCTCCCAAGTAGCTGGGATTACAGG
This sequence comes from Perodicticus potto, assembly GCA_963574655.1. NCBI lineage: Eukaryota > Metazoa > Chordata > Mammalia > Primates > Lorisidae > Perodicticus > Perodicticus potto. The sequence continues at coordinate 12,585 of CAUYRH010089241.1, read as the reverse complement.
TGCCCGCCACAACACCCAGCTATTTTTTTTGCTATAGTTGTCATTATTGCTTTAGCAGGCCTGGGCTGGGTTTGAACCTGTCAGCCTCAGTCTATGTGGCCGGCGTCCTACCCCTGAGCTACAGGGGCACCATCTTTTTCTATTTTTTTATTGTCCCATTTTGTTATTATCCTCTAATTTATTCTTATATTATTGCTGAATTTAGATTTCTGCTTTTCACACATATCATTAAAATTATCTTTGATAGTCTCAATGTAATAGTTACATTAACAACAGACCCAATTTTGTATATGTATAAGCATATGTTCATGCTTATATATATTTGTGTATATATATGCAAAAGACCAGGAAGCTCTATGTTATATATTAATAATAATTATTTGAGACTATTTATGTTTCAGGAGTTTTGATTTTCCTTTGTGCTTGTCTATAATTTTTGTTATCTAAACAAAGAATCCATGGTAATTGTAATCAATAATAAAGTCATAAAATTAAAAGAACCTTTAAAAGTAAGAAAATTTGCTGATAATAGTGCATAACTTTATTTTTTCATAATTACATAATTTGTATAATTTATGTGGCTTTTTTTGTGGTCACAACTACATTTTGCTTAGTTATCTATTTCATATCTTTAAGTTTAAAAGTTTGTTCCCATCTGGAGATCAGATCCTGATTTTTATCTAGGTCTTAGTGGTTTAGTTCTTAACAGTTTTCATATTTTATTCTTTTAGTCATATGCTTATTTTTTTATGCCTGTGTTGTGAAAATTCAGTTTCCATCAGCAGAGACAGGAGCTTACAGGATGGGGTAGGATGATGACAAAAGTAGTGTTTCCCACAGAGTGACCCCTCAGGCTACCTATAAATCCACAGGCCTGATTCCAGACCACAGAAATCAAAGTTTCTGGGTGTGGAGCCTAGGAATCTGCATTTTTATAAGCCCTTTCCCTTTACTCTGCCCCTTTCCCTCAATCCTGGTGATTAATATTTATCCTGAACATTGAAAACCACCCTCCTAAAGAGAATAGAAAGAAAGAGACATCATGATCTATAATTGGAAGACCTGCAAAAAAGGCCCAGTTTGGCCCTTGGCTAATGTTGGACACATGAGCAAACTGTGTCACCGCTTAGATGACACTTTTCTCAGCCATGAAATGATATATTTAGATTAAATGATATGTCAGATTCTCTCAGTTCTGAAACATTGTTTGTCTCCCAGATTTTATTTTCTAGAATGGAAATAATCCCTTTGTCCTGCCCATGTCACAAGCATATGAGGTTATAAAGACCAAACACACTCATGTTTATGAAAAAATAATTATTAAATAAACTATTATTATCATTGCTAAGATTGCCATTATTTGGAAAGTTTGTTTGCTTTGCATGCCTTAAGAGTGACTAAAATAAACGGCATGTTCATTTGCTTCTGGTCTCCCTTTGGTAATCTACATGTTCTCTCCGAAGTGTAATATAATTTTCCTCTGTTTCATTGTGGCAGAAACTAGGCACGTATTCACTAAAACCATTTACTCTCTGTAACTCCCAGGCTTCCTTGTCATTGTGAAACCCAACTCCAGCTAATAGAATGTGATGAAATGCTTGGCCCTCTGAAATGTCTCCCATGTGGAATTCCATGTTTTCTCTTCCGCTGTCTGCAGATGAATTACAGTGCCCAAAATGATCTTGGACCACCCTGTCCCTTATTGCTGGGGCTCTGCATTGTTTTTGAAGTGAACAAGAAATACACTTTTATTGCCTAAGGTCACTGAAGTCTTGGGATTTGTCTATTATGTAGATAGTTTTACCTTAACAAACATAATAGCAATTCCCAATAAGTACAAGAAATATTTACATTCATTTGCATAATTAAAGCATTTCTTTCCTTGCCTAGATGGTGACCAGATGCTGATGTTTCACAGAAAAACTGTATCACTATACATCTGCCCTCAATTACGAATAGTTGTCATGGGGGGGTGAAGTTATCTGAATTCAAATGTCATCTCTCCAGAAAGGCCTTCCTGGCCTTACTATTCAAAGTATTATACACCTTTTACTCCAGGTAATTTTATCCCATTATTTCAGATAATATTTTTTAATGGAACTTATCAGTTCCTAGAATGTAGTATAATTTATGTTGATTTATTATCTGTCTCTCCCATGACAATGGAAGCTCTTTGGTAGCAGGAGTCTTCTCCGTCTCGGTCATTGTTGTATTCTTAGAGCCTAGAACTATACCTGAAACCCAGTCAGCATTCAGTGGTTTTAAGTATTTCCAATGCTAGTTCACTCTGTTGCTGCCATAGTGAACCTCACAGATGACCTCTTGGTCATCCCATATCAATATTACCTTAAAATTGGCCACAAAGTCCACATGCTTAAAAAAAAGGGGAGGAGAAAGGGGGTGGGTAAACTGTCACCTACTGTGCACAATGTGAGGGTATACAGCATACTCTCTGGGTGAAAGTCTCAACTGTAACTTGAACTTTACCTTGGAAATGCATACAAGGTCACCTAATCCTTTGTACCCTCATGTTAATCTGGAATTAAAGAGAGAAATAAATCACATTAACCCATTAAAAAAAAGTCCTCATGCTGTCACCTTATGTCATAATTTTGTCTGTGCAAGTGAGAAATTCTTTGAGTTAGAAAACGAACGCCCACATGAAAGAAAAACACAAATATCTTCTAGTGAGATGGAGGTGGGGAGAAACAAAGGGGAAAGGAGAGGAAGGCGGGTGATTGGCAAGTTCTCACCTAAAGTGCAGTATGTTGGTGGGTACAGCACACCTCCTGTAAAGAGATCAACTACAACTTGAACTTTACCTTGGAAGTGAAAATAATGTAGCCTAAACATTGGTGCTCTCATATCAATCTGAAATAAACAAACAAAAAACTAAACTAGGACTAATGTGGAATGAGAGACGGAGGATGAAGAATAGAATAAAAAGTGCCCTTGAAAGAGACACCAGGAAAAGACTCCCGAGGTGACTGTGTGACTTAATGAACGTGTGCGATTATGTATTTGTGTGTGCATGTGTGTGTGTCTGAGAGAGATGAGGATAATATATACAGTTACTCCCTAGCTGGGAGTTTTCTCTATAAATCATCATAAAAACATTTAAATGCCCCTTTGCCCAGGAATAAATGCTTTTCATCATGTATTTGTCCTCTCAATATTCTTTTAATAGAAAGCTATCATCTCCTAACTAAGGCTCTGCCTAAGTTTGACTGTTAAATTCCCAGTAAGACAACTTCTAGAAAAAGCAACTGCCTTCGCATTTGGTTAAAGTTAAGCCTCAGGAATCTCCCTCCTATTTTTCTCTCTTAGTGCATTTTGTAGCAGCCTGTTTATACGTCAAGATGTGGTGTGTTGGGACGTTTAGTTCTGAATCCTCCACGGTTTTTGTAAGTGACTAAGCACATCCCACAACTTCTTTGAGTCCTTCCTTTCTGTGAACTCCAAGAGCAGTGGTTTTTGCCTTTTCCTATTATTTTTGTAGAGGTTCCTCATCAGAATAGTGCTACGCGGGCTTGGGTTTAAAGCTCCGGATTTTCCATCCCCACATCGATGAGCTGTCCACGGTGCTGAAAGGTTGACAGGTTAATTCTCAGTCTCAGACGTTCTTTGTACCAAAGTGTACTCAGGAAGGCGGCCTGCTGGGGCAGGCTGTTCTGCCGCCAGTTGCACAGTTGTGAATCTACACTCCTACCTGTGTTGTGGAAAACCCATTGCTTTTCTTGTTCTTCAGCTGATAGATGAGCTCATTTGAAAGGCGAGAGTTAAGACCCAGACTTGTTGGGAGCAGTTTTAAATTTTGTGCTTCTATTCCTGGTATCTTGGCACTCAAGTCACTAAAACGAAGGTCTTAAATTCTAATGCAATAGCATAAAAGACAATTGACACATTTTCAAGAAGAAGGCAAATGCCTCCCAAACATGCTTGTACAGCAGTTTATCTCTAGTCTTATCTAACTGAGCTACTAAAAATTGTAACTCCAAGCTCTATTTATTTATTAAGATCAAGATCCAACTCTTTGTTAGGGAGAGGGTCAGGAATGTATTTTTTTTTTTTTTTTTTTGCAGTTTTTGGCAGGGGCTGGGTTTGAACCCACCACCTTCAGCATATGGGGCCGGCGCCCTTCCCCTTTGAGCCACAGGCGCCGCCCAAGGAATGTTTTAATCACATATAGGGGCCTACTGCCTCTAAGGGGATCTGGGATCCAAGCAAAGGGCTTTTGCTTATTGGCCTAACAGTGATATGTAGATAAAAATGTGGAAGAAAATAACGTAGGGAAAGAGAGTGAGGTGGAATGGGAGCCAGAATGAGGTTTGGAACTTGTTCATAGCCTTCTCCTAATCAAAAACTCTATTAATAATAAGCTATATATGGAACCCCCTTATTACCCATCTGGCCATTTTGCTGGCTAAGGCCTCCGAATAAGTATATGTGTGTGTGTGTGTGCGTGCATGCACACACACAAGATTTATATGCTTGGAAGGGTGAGAGAAACAGCCTGATTAATGGTACAATTTGGAAAATGTTTCCAGCCCCCATAATGAACTTAACCCAGTCCCAATCATACTTGAAGTGTGGATTTTATGCTGAAGTTTACGCTAAGAGTAAGTAGTTCAATGGTTCTTCATTAGTGGGAATAATTTGGGGGCAGGGGAGGTGGTGGTCCAGAGCATAGGCTGAGTGAAATAGGGATGGAGTGCACAGGTAAGAGTCTGAGTAACTGGACATGACAGTGGGGTGATTTCCTGTAGCTGGAGAGCCACTCAATCTCTTAGGAATACATTAACTGGCCAGCAGTATCAAGTTGAAGAGAACTGAAAGTAGGAAGCCTCCTTTAGGGCCTGTGGATGAAGAAGATAATATGTTACTTTGTCCCTCATTTTTTTTTTTTAAGAAGGCACAGCAGCCAGCAAAGGATTGGGAAATGTTTCATTAGTCAGGGTAGGGCTAGAGAAAAAGGTATCGTTATCAAGTATAGTCTCTTGAATTCCTACATATTTTGCAGTTTTCCTGTAGCTGTTTTATCTCATAATCTACACAGTTATCCTGAGAGACTAGCAGTTCTTATTTTATAAAATAAAGTTTAAGAGACCTGGGACTTATAAGGATGAAGTGACTTCCCCCAAATCATGCAGCTCTTAAATATGAATCTGCAACTTGGAGAATGAATATTTGACTTCAAAATCTATGCTCCCTTCGTTACATTATACTTACTTCCATTAATTAAAGTTTAGTACACCTTAACACTGACCCTGAAAGAGAAATATTATACATTTTAGAGTTTCCCTATCCTCATTTCACCCCCAACCATGAACCCAGTAATAATATTTAACCGTATTAAGCATTTACCATGTACCAGGCATTGTAGCAAATTCCACAAGCAAATGCCATAGGTGTTATTCCATTTAACCCTTACAACAATTCTTTACAGTAGATACTACTATCCCCATTTTGCATGAGGAAATTAGTCTAGGTTTAGGGACTAGTTAAAATGATAGAAACATTCGCTGAGTACTTACAACTCAGAAGATACAGCTCAAAGCATATTGCCAGAGGTCACTTAATGCATACAGTCCCATAAATGGGGCATTTGGGTTTGCCTATGGGAGTCCTTGTTTACTCTTAATGTTCCAGCAGAGTTATCAATAGTGCTCTTTTCACTCTCAAAAGTATCCTTGTTCAAAGAATAAAAGTATTTGGGAACTCTGCCTTTGAGGCAGGTAACATTTTTATTTCTCTTTTATGAATGAATAAATAAGGTCAGTTCTTTTTTTTTTTTTTTGCACACTTTTCGGCCAGGGACAGGTTTGAACTCTCCACCTTTGGCATATGGGGCCAGCACCCTACTCGCTGAGCCACAGGCACTGCCCCATAAGGTCAGTTCTTTAGGGATAAATAACAGCCCTTCTAAGACTCAAAACCAAGTGATATAATTGATTTTTCTTATAACATCATATTCTTAATTATTTTCTGCTTGCTTTTCATTCGCTATCACTTTGGTACAACAGCCAATCCCCATCCTGAAGTTTTCTTCCTTTCATTTTCCCATAGATAATGACCTTCATCCTGGGGTGTGATTTATTTTTTCTTCCAAACAAACATACACCTTAAGTTTCATTTCTTTAGAAGCTTCCCAAAGGGTAGAAGATAATAAAAAGAGAGGTATTATGTAAAAAAATATATATATATATTTTTTCCGGGCACTTTATATGTATTATTTTACTTAATTTAATTCTTGAAACTTTTCTATAGGATACATATCTATCTTACCCAAGTGAGAAAACAGGATCAGATTGCTTAAATAACTAAGTCCAAGTCCTCAGAGTTAGGGAGTAGAGTTGCTAGAATTTGACTCATTTCTGCCTTATTCCAAATCGTAGCTACTTTCATTGTGGGCACCACCCTCAACAACAAAATATTCTCCAAGGTCCTGTCACAGCTGCTAGACTGTAACTCTTCCATCTTAATAATGAAATTCTATCCAATTTGGAGCTCATGTCATCCTTCTGAGGTTTAGAGGATAACTTATTTGCTTTTAAGATGGGATTCTCCAATGCCTTCATGCTGTGATAATTTTAGGCATCATGACACCTCAATAGGGCTGGAGGCCATTCCCAGCATGATAAAATCCAGTCCCTGAGCTAGGTGCAGAGATTGAAGACAGGTTTACATATGGGTGGTGAACCAAGGAGGGGCTCTCTTCCACGCTATTATTTTTTCAAGTCCCAATTCACACCTTTGGGCTGAGTTTCTTCCTACACTAAGCTGCATGCAGGCCCTGAGCGCCACATACAACATCTCCAGACCCAGTGATGATTAACAAGGGATGGTGTATCACCCGTTTCACACTCCATTAAGGAAGGATGAAACAGGCCACACTTGCAAATGATGACAGTCATGAGGTTCTGGTTATCCACTCTGCCTTTCTCTCCCCATGTGCCTGCTCTCTGAGAGTCTCACCAGTGAATCCAAGCAGATTCTGATATATTTGACAGGCTTAAACCACTAGGAGAGGGTTGCGGCTGTATGGAGGGCTGGGGCAAAGCCATCTCCCTTGCAAACCCAGGGGACTGGCTGGGTGGCTGCTCTGATTCTTCCTTTGGGAAGGGAGGCTTAGATGTCTTCTCTCTGTATTCCTTAATGAGGCAGCCGTGTGGCAGGAGTGATCTGTGTGTGGAGTGCTGGAGCATAAAAGATACCAAGTGGGTGGTTTGAGAGGAAAATTAAAGGTTTTTTTTTTTTCCTCCCTCTGGCAGCTAATACAATCAGAAAGAGAAATGGAACTTACCCAATGTTGAAAGAATAGGGAAAAAAATACCCAGATTATTTTTTTGTAAAACATGAGAGCAGCTCAATGAAATGTCAAAATATCTTTTCATTCAGGTTAAACAAAGAGAAAGGATAATGTGGTTTCAGTTGCGTGTGTTGGCCAAAACCTTGAAGCTGTGTTCATCTTTCCTGTAATTTTATAGTAATGTTGCCATTGAAATTGACTCCCATCCATGTGAGATTCTAACATGAGTCAAGACCGAATATGAAAATACGCTTCTGGAGCACAGCACAGTCCTGGGATGTAAGGAGCTCTGTCCATGTGGGTATCGATAATGCGTCCACAAGGGTGTGATACATCAGTGAGCCAACACAGGTTGCTTCTCAGGGCAATGACACTTAGCAAATGTGTGAATTATTCCTCTGGCTCACCACAACACAGCCTGAGGAAGAATAATTGCAGAAATTAGACCACAAGTTCTACATCTGGAAAGTTCATGAGCTTTCAGCAATGAAATAATTTATGAAAGATTTCCATCTGAAAGTGCGAATTGAAGCTGTTCCTACTTATTTCCTTATCATGGCTCTTTTTCCTTTCTTTTTTGACCTTGGCCAAAGACAAAATTTCATGTGTTAACCCATTTGCTGTCCTAGGCATTTCCCCCTTTGGTTCCCTTCTTCTTGAACTTGTAACTTCTTTCTTGACTTTTCCTGCTAAGTCTTCTGGAACCCTGCTGTATTATGAATAAATTTTAAAATATCTTTGATATCTCCTAAAATAAAATCAGACATGTTCCCTGATAATACCTTTGTTCTTTCAGGAAGAACTTCAGACCTCAGTGATGAAGTAGGAGGCACTGTTGGCCTTCCAATCACTTATTTCTACTTTTGCCAAGGTTTATTCCTGCCCCTACTTGCTAAATTTTCTCCAGAGGTATATGCTTTCAGCCACCGTCTGCCCCAGTTTTTCTCCCTGCATCACTCCACCAACCAACCTGGGGCTAATCCCTTACTTTCTCAAAGTCGGGGAGCACCTGTCTGGGACTCTTCCTTTTTAACACTTCTGCTTTCATTCTGAATGGCTGCAATGCCTGTCTATGTTGGTAATTTCGTGACTGCCTCAATTCAGTGACTGATGCTCTAATTCCAGATTCACAGCCTCTTTTCCGTGGCCAGATGCTGAGAGGCTCACCTCTGCAAACCACAACTGCAACACTCCACTCTCTATCACGGCTTCCTTCCCTGCCCTTCTCTCAAACCTTCAATCTGTTGAGTTTATCATATTACCTGGACCAGGATCCCCTGAGCTCTAGAAGTCTGGCAGAGAACTTTTTGATCTCCTCCCAAATTGTCAAATCCTCCTCCTCCTTCTTCCTTTTTGATCTCTCCTTTGAACCTGTAGATCACGCCTTATAAAGAAAAAGTACTGGTGAAACTTATTAAATGTAGAGTATCAATGTCTTTATATAGTGATTAAGAAAATGCTATGAAGGCTATCTCTCACAGTACGATCAAAATGTTTCTGATTGTATATGAAGCACAATCTGCCCTATGATTGCACCAATGTACACAATTATGATATAATAAAATTATTAAAAATTAAAAAATAAAAATAAAATAAAATAAAAGTAAAATTCTAGAATTTCTGTGAACTTACAGAAAAACATTCAGACTTTTTTTAACTGAAAGAGGTAAAAAAAAAGAGCTACTAGAACATTTTACACTTAAAAATTGCTGAGCCTGGGCTCGGCGCCTGTAGTTCAAGCGGCTAAGGCACCAGCCACATACACTGGAGCTGGCGGGTTCAAATCCAGCCTGGGCCTCCCAAACAAAAATGACAACTACAATAAAAAAATAGCCAGGTGTTGTGAAGGGCGCCTGCAGTCCCAGCTACTTGGGAGCCTGAGGCAAGAGAATCACTTAAGCCCAGGAGTTTAAGGTTGCTGTGAGCTGTGATGCCACAGCGCTCTAGCCACCGCAACAGCTTGAGACTCTGTCTCAAAAAAATAAATAAATAAATAAAATTGCTGAGCCTGGGTGACACCTGTGGCTCAGTGGGCAGGGCGCCGACTCCATATACTAAGGGTGGTGAGTTCAAACCCAGCCCCAGCCAAACTGCAACAAAAAAATAGCTGGGTGTTGTGGTGGGTGCCTGTAGTCCCAGTTACTCAGGGGGCTAAGGCTAGAGAAGCGCCTAAGCCCAAGAGCTGGAGGTTGCTGTGAGCTGTGACGCCACGGCACTGTACCAAAGGGAACAAAGTAAAAAAAATAATAATAATAAAATAAAAAAATAATAATAAATTTAAAAAATTAAAAAAGTTTAAAAAAATTGCTGAGCCTTACTCATCCACTCAGAGGCTGGCTGGATGCAAAACATTTAAAAGCTGAAGAAGAATAAACAAAGTGATTAGCCGTTTTTGCTTTTGCTTTTATTTTTCTGACTTGGTTTTAAAAGGGAATTTTCCTCAATCAAGTGGAAAATTTAACTTCTGACCCTGATAAAATGTGTAGAACTGCAATATTCCTTAAGTGATACCACCTTTTGAGAAACATAAAAATGGCAATAAGTGTTCATTTCTCAAAATAAAACTGTAGGATCAATATTAAACATTGTTTCAAACAATATACATTTCCTTTCCTTACTTCTTAACCCCCTCTCCAGCTCTAGACTATCTGTTCTACATGTCAGTCTTGATTGGGTGGTTATTACACCTGTCTGTTGAAGTCAGAATAGTTCACAGGGGCCTAGCAGGGACGAGAGTGTATTGGCCCTTATTTGGGCCGAGAAAACCCTTCTCGATGGCCTTCTCCCTTCTCCTACCTGTCTCTGCCCTATTATCACGGAATCCCAGTCACAGCATTCAGTCCCAGGCAAATTTATTACACCCACCTCTGTTTGCTTTAAAAGACACTGAGCAGGAAGTTATTTTAGATGTATATTTTTATGCTGTGAACTTCTTGTGATTCATTGAAAATCAAGAGACCCAGGTACCTCGTAGTATATAGATGAGAGTGTGAGTATGTGTATGTTATGTACGTATTTAAGCCCTTGGATGGGTAAGAGGACTTCCCAGCCTGGCTTCACCACTACTGACATTTAGGACAGATGACTCGGAGGGGCTGTTGTGTGCATTGCACGATGTTTACCAGCATCTCTGGTTTCTACACCAAGATGCCAATAGCACCCACCTCACACCCATCATCTGTTATAACAATCAAAGATGTCTATCGATACTGCCTAGCGTCCTGTGGCAGGCAAAACTGTCTGGGAACCCAGGGGTATTTGGGCTGTTAATGGAAGGCTCCTCTGTCCCATCCACATGGCAGTCATCATGTTTCTGTGAGACAGTGCTAAGGTCTCCGCACAGCCCCAAGCATTCAAGGCTATGACATGGCAAATGGAGGATGATGATATTATTTGATCAGAAATTATTACTAGGTTGGTGATGGGACCAGAACATCCCAAGTTGCTTTACTGACGTATCCAGAGAATTCTCATTGACTTCCTCTGTCTGCAGAACAGTGCACTCGGCAAAGTCTAAGTGCATTGCCAAGGAATTGGGGCGAAATGGCTTCTTTCCGCCCAGTCCTACTGTAATTCTTTTTTATAATTTAATTTTTATTGTGGTAAAATAAACATAAAATTTACTATTTTAGCCATTTTAAGCCCATTAAACACTAACTCCCCATTTCCCCTTCCCCAGCTTGTGGGAACACCATCCTACCTCTGTCTCTATGAATTTGACTACTTCAGGTACCTCGTATAAGATGAATAATACAGTATTTGCCCTTTACAATCTGGTTTATTTCACTCAGAATGATGTCCTCAAGGGCCATCCATGTTGTAGCATGGGAGAGGATTTTATTCGTTTTTATTACTGAATATTTGGATAACATTGTATGCACAGCCCGCATTTTGTTTTTCCTTTATCTGTTCATGGACATGTGTGTTTTTTCCACCTTTCTTTTGACACAGAGTCTCACTTTGTTGCCCTCAGTAGAGTGCCATGGTGTCATAACTCACAGCAAACTCAGACTGCTGGGCTCAAGTGATTCTCCTGCCTCAGCCTCCCAAGTAGCCAGGACTACGGGCACCCACCTCAACTCCCGGCTATTTTGTAGAGATGGGGTCTCACTATAGCTCAGGCTGGTCTCGAACCTGTGAACTCAGAAAATCCACAGGCCTCGGCCCTCCAGAGTCTGGGAATATAGGCATGAGCCACCAAGCCTAGCCTTTTCCACCTTTTGGTTTCATGACTAATGCTGCCATGAACATTGGTGTAATGATTGTTTAGGGTGTGTGGTCCTGGTCCACCGCCCTTTACCTCTCTGGGCCTCAGCTCATCGGTCATAAAACAGGGATAATAATTATAATACCTGCCTCACACAGTCATTAGGAAGACTATAAGCTGGAATGCACCGTGTGAGGGATGGACCATGGATATCCAGGTGCCCCTGGACCTGTGGTCTTAATTTAACCCCCACCCATCTCACACTGACGCCTCCAGCTAGGTTTCAGCTTCTGTTTTGTGTTTACCAAGCCAGCTCCTGACTGCATAGCTCGCTAAGCTGGACCTGGACCCTCTGCCTTGTTTCTGGCACTGGCTATGCCAAGATTCCTATCACTGCGTGGGGTCCCGCTCCCATTATAGCCCACACACCCTTCAACAGTGGAGCAGGAATTCTAGGGAGTCTCCCTCCGAACTCTTAGGTGTGGCACCTCACTCTGCAAACTTTCATTTCCACAATCATGGCAACACATGCATACAGACAGAGCAAAATGTATAGCTTTACAACTGCTATATGTCTCAATTCTAAATAATTCTAAGTTTCTGTTCAGAAGAAATATAAACAACCTTAACCTGAAAACTGAGAATTTATCTTTGGGATACAAGCTGCTGTCAGGTAAAACAGCTCCAGTGAAACAAAAGGCAAACCGTATTTTTCAAGGAATTTTTCATTTTAGGCAGGAGTGAATAATTTGCAAGAATTCAAGTGCTCAGTTCCTCGATGACTGGTAGGTTTTTGTAATGAATCCTTTAGACTCAAACATACACATGGAGATTTGTTTAAAATGTCTGAATAGGCTCGGTGCCTGTGGCTCAATGGGCTAAGGCGCCAGCCACATACACCTGAGCTGGCGGGTTTGAATCCAGCCCGGGCCCGCCAAACAATGATGGCTGCAACCAAAAAATGGCCGGGCGTTGTGGCGGGCGCCTGTAGTCCCAGCTACTTGGGAGGCGGAGGCAGGAGACTCGCTTGAGCCCAGGAATTGGAGGTTGCTGTGAGCTGTGATGCCAC